>VCCN01000158.1:11265100-11277812 GCA_006491835.1 Architeuthis dux | reverse complement strand
CCACATTGGCTCTCCGGGAGATGGTCGACAGCAATCTCTGTAACTAGTCTGTCCAGCAGTATCCTTGCTAGAATTTTTCCGGCTATAGAGAGTAGGGTGATACCTCTGTAGTTGGAGCAGTCTGATTTTGTACCCTTATGTTTATAAAAGGTGATGACTGCATCTCTGAAATCTTGTAGCAGTCTTCCCTGCTCCCAGATGCCAACAAGGAGTTCATGGAGCCATGCATGTCGTGCTCCCAGATTTCGGGCTGTATGCCGTTTACCTATGGCTTTCCTTATTTCCTTGGGTGTGGGTGCTGTGTCCATTTCCAGCTTTGGTGGTAGTTTTTGGATGCGATCAATTGCAATTTCCTGGACCGTGGGGGTTTATATTAAAGAGCGTGTGAAAGTGCTCAGACCAGCGGTTCAGGATGGATTTGTTGTCAGTGTATGTATGTATGTATATATACACTAATATTAGTAATTTTTTCTCCTCCCACCCGTATTTCTTTCTAATATTGGTTTGTTCAAAGCCTTTAACTATTTCACTTTCAACATTACTTTATGCATTTCATTATCTCCCCCTTCTGTTTTGTATCAAAGCAGGTCATTTTTTTTTACATTTATTCTCTGGCCATTAAGTAAGCAGTATGGACTGGAAATATGGTTAATTTGAACAATGGTCTGTAGTAAGGTGCTGTCACATTATGACAGGACCCCAAAGATAAGGGATGTTAGTTCAATTATCATTGGAAGCTTGTTCTTTATTTCTGATTCATACTGTTAACCTGATGGTCATTGAACAAATGTAAAAATGGCTTTTTTTGTTTTTTCACCTTGGTCAACCTTTGTTGTGCTGTTTGCACCATTTCACAAGATTGTCTCCTAAAGTGAGAGAAAAGCAAATAGACAATGATTTCCTAATTTTGAGAATAATATACTAATCCAACTTTATTTTATTTTATTTTTATTTTTTTTAATTTTTTTTTTTTAAAAGAAGAAAAATCAGTTTTATTTTTCTCTTATAAGTTTGATTATGTCTGAGCTTAATTGCTTCAATATTTACCTAATGTACTCCTTAATTCTAAACTTTTCATTTTACAAATGGTAAATATCTTTAGCAAACTAAACTTGTTTTTGATTGGATAAATAGGATTCCTCTACTAGACAATTTTATGAAAAGCAATTTGAAGCTGTTCTATTTTCTCATGGCTGCAGTATTTTCCAAATTAAAAATTCTTCAGCTTTCACCTTTTTCCTAGTGTTGGAATCATCAACAATTCTCGTCGAGAAGAGGTCCTGAATATATTCTGATGGCTTCGAAATCCAATCTTTGAAAGGCATATTCTTCTACACAATGCATGGAAATTTCCCAGTGATGTTAGGGTTTTTGATTCATTGTTGTTGCTGCTTGCATGTTTCTCGTTTGGCTTCTGCATCTGATTTGTTTGGTTTCGAATTTCTACATTATATAATGGCAAATTCTTCTCCATGTTGGCCGGTCACATCCTTGTATCTTTTTCTTTAACCATCCCTTGTTCTCGGTCCTCCTCTGAGTTTGGGAGGCAGGATTTGCTTTGGGAGTCTTTCATTCTTCAATCAAAAAATGTCCTGTCCATCAGTGTTGGTGAAGTTTTATGGTAGCTTCAGTACTCGTTTTATTAGCGTGTTCAAGGACTGGATTGTTAGTGACTGTCCTTCTGATGGAATGTATACAAACAAAAAAATCATAAACATAAGTTTTCTATATAATTCTAACTTTTGGTGTGGTTATGTAGTGTCAAGCCAGTCAGTGACCAATATCTGGCTCATAGAAAGGCCTGGGGCTTGAGTATATCTTAAGTTTTATCAAACCTGTATGAATTTGGTGAATCTTTCTATAGTTTAAGAAATTAAATCCTGACAATTATCAAATGTGTCTTCCCCCACCCCCACCTGTTTTCATCTCCATAATGACCAGAATGGTCAAGCTTTGACTAGTTGTTTGATGAGCTCAAATTAAATGTCTGCATAATACAAAATTATTGAAAATCTACTTTATTGATGTTTTTACACCAGTTTTCTTCTGAATATTCCAGTGATTTATTTTCACATATTAACATATTCCACTGTAACTTGGGTATGTATCTCTGGACCCATCTTCTCAGATGCACCACAGCAGTACTTTGTTTGAGCCCGGAGCATCCCCGAAGCCAGGAAAATATAATAAATCTTTGGATTTTTAAAATGAAGATTCATGCAATTAAAAGTAATTTACATAGTTTCATAAAATGCAAGACAAATGTCAATGTGACCTTGAATGGCTATTACTTTTATTCTTTATTTTACTTTTTTGAATGAAGTATAAGATTGATGGCAATGTATCTGGCATTGTGTGAGTTCTTAATGCCCTGTAGACCAGTGCTGTATCATTAACATCCCCACTAAAGAACTTGCTTTCTTAAATATCTGTCAAAAGTGAAACCTCTGCATTGTATAATTGTTATGAAAAATGTCAACTGTAAGAAAAATATATACGTATGAATACTAATGCTTTCTCTAGATTTAAATGCTATTTTTTCTTTTCTTGAAACAAACAAAAACTTTGTAAACTCACAAACATTTCTAAAAGATAAATTCCTGTTTTAAATTGAATTTCGAATACTTTTCTTTTATATAAGGGGCGGTAACTTTTGAGAGTTATGGCCCTTAGTAAGGCACCAAAATTATTTTTGGATTTACAATGGTTTGTCTGATGGTTCATCTAGTACTTCAACGTTTTCAAAATATAAATACTTTTTTAAATGAAAACTTAATATTTGAACTAGTAAGTTCGATACCATTGCTTAATTTAAAAGAAATACTATAGTATTATATTGCAGAGATATTATTGCAGTCAGTTCATAGGCAATCAACACTTACATCGTCACCTGACCAGATCAGGATTCAAATTGTAGTAGTCTTGGTTGTCATTGCTCAATGAACGGACACTGTATTATAGCTAGGCTAGTTCTACACTTAAAATCCGGTTTATTTTTGTTTTTATTTATTTATTTATCCCCCCCCATTTCATTATCGCCTAGCAAAAGTCACGTAATAGATCTGCAGAAACATTTATGCAAAGTTTGGCATCGAAATTCTCCTCTTGAAAAATGGCAGATGTAGAACTTTCAACCTGCAGATTTTATTCTAGTTTTCTTTATATTTCACAGTATTTAACTTGTTGTGGGTGACAAGAATTTACTTTTTGAAATATTAGTATTTCTTCTAGGTTAACACATTCACTGCTACCTTGGATATCAAAACATGCAGTGCAACAAAATGAACATATCTTCTACTCAGTGTTGCAAGCAAAGGAGAAACTGAGTCTACTGCGTTGCCGTTGCTATTTATATTGCTTTAAATAAAACCGTAGAATGTACGCACATCTGCATCAGAGGCTGTATGCCGGATGAAAGATATATTATTCGATTTGTGTTTCTGTAATCGAGTCTTTGTGGCTTGATCAGCTGCCTCTAATACACATGCTTCCCGAGGTAAAGTGATGCTAGTTCGAGTCTCGCCGAGGTCTAATTCTTATTGCTTACTAACGACCCTAGAATCACAATCTGAGAGTTGCAATAAAAAGCAACAGATGCAAGAAATCCTTGTCAAAATTTAATAATTGACTACGCTTCATCTAATAATACATTCAAAATAAAATTACTTGTTTTGAAATTGGTTGTCAGCACAAAGTGCATTTGAACGAAACATGTCGTAATGAGTTTATCATCTGATTCACTGATTTTAAGGATGTTTTAGTTATTCCATTTCATGAGCATTACTGATTACTAGCAGATCTTCGTACCGTTATTTATTTATTTTTCGTTCATTGATCAGGTACCACAAAGTTTTTATAACGATCAACCCCGTACCTTACGACAGGTGCATAAATGCAAAACAAACTCTGCCCATTGAAAATCTTCATGTACATTTCAAGCTGGTATGGACTGACTATAGCGGAAGCCGTTTATTATAATCATAGATAATGCTATCAAAATGAGTCGGCGCAAAGGAATTAAAAAATGTCAATAAATTTCATATTAATGTCTTTATAATGTAAAGTTTTATAACATTGTAAATTGTTCTAATTATCATATCCTTTGCCTAATGTTATTAAACGGTTTTTGTTTTCTAAAAGACCATGTCCTAAAGTGATCGTAATCAGCGGATTCCTCTGTACATAACCAATGATAGCTGACCTACACTAAGTTATGGCTCTGTACTTGAGGATGCTGAATGGATGTACTCGTTGTGTTGGATGAAGAGACTTTCTTTAGCCCTAAAAAGGGCTTTTGTTATGCTGGAACACGGTGCCACATGTGTTTGCTGTGAGGGTCGCCATGCTGTCCTGGAGTCGAGGACACGTGATGCAAATGGAGGGAGTGGATTGGCCGGTCAGTCGAGAGCTGTCTGAGGGAGAAGGGGTCATGCCGCCATTAGGCGCGGAAATATAAATGTAGACACGAGCGGCCGTATGAAGTAAAACAAACAAGGTAGATAGTGGTTACAAATGAAAGTTCGTTTAATAACGAAGGAAATGACATGTCGAAATAAAATGTATACAAAGCATGCGGAATGAAATACGATCGTAAAGGAGAAGGTTGTTCCGTAGTAGGAGGGGTTAGTCACAAAGCAATTTGAGCTAGCAAGAACGGGTTTGTCGATTGAGGTGAGGGACATAAGTGGTCTGCATCGCGCGGTAGACAGAACCAGGTTTGCATTCGGTGCATGTGACCAACTCACTACAGCAGTAGACTAAAGGGGTTTTGTCCCTAGAAGGTAGCGAAGACATCGGTTGAGGCGAGGCAGAGGTGTGTGGTGGCGCCGGGGAGATTCTTGGCTGAGACAACTAGAGACAAAACGAAGTCGTACGGATCGGGCCATGAAGAGTAGGAGTGAACATTTTACATGCAAGCACGGACCGAAAGATCGAAGTGGGGCGGTGAAGTTGGGGTTTAGCCTGACTGCTTATACTAGCTAACATCAGCAGCGGCTGAGCTGTGACGTCGGCCGAAAAGTAGGAAGCCCTATTTTTCCATTCCATGTGGGTTAGCCATTTGGGGGCCGGTCGTCTGTAACAATAGCATTGCATATTTAAATCTAATTACACGAGTCTCTCACCTTTCGTTAAACTGAGAAATTGTCTAAAGATTTTTTCATTTGTGTAGATTATTTTTGTTAGTTCTCCACCGACCTTAAACTTTCTGCAGATGATAGCTTCATAAAGCAATTGTGGAGCAGGGAACAAAAACAATAAAACCAGTGGCGCACTTGAGTAGAATACAGTGGAATGTCAGTTATCTAAACAAAATTTCACGGTCCCGTGAATATTCAATTTCACAACTTTGTCCTGAGTACGTGTCTGTTACAAGTTATTGGGTTTATTGTTGTTACCATGTCTGTGAAGAGAAAGCCGTCAGTATGCTTGACAAGCTGAAGGCATGGCAAAACAATGGTCACCACCTCAATGAACTTTATTTACCTGAACTTAATGAATATTGTGAACTTCCTGTGCACGTACGTAAATGTATTTTTTATAATTACGTCTTGTTTCCTTGAATTTTTAGCTCCATATTTTCGTTATTTAAATGACACATAACGTGATTTTATTTGTAAAATAAAATATCACATTTGTAAGTAATATTCTGTGTTTGTACACATTTTATTGATTGAATGAAATCAAACCCTTTATAACATGATTTTTTACATATGTTTAGTGCGGCTTCCTTTTTGTGATCTGATCAGTTATCCGAACAAAATACTCCCCGCCCATCTCGTTCGGATAATCTAATTGATAATTTAATTTTGTTTTTGTGATTGGAAGATGCCAATACCCTATTCTTTATTTCTGAGCTGCGTTGCTTACTGACGACCGTAGAATGACTGAGTTGAAATACTACAGCCGTAAGGTCTCTGTGGTCTAACCGATAGGGAAGCTGTCGCGTTAAGACCTGTACCTGGTGTTTAATACGCATGGTATTTATCAAGCTAATTAATCTAACACAAAGCCACAGTAGGAGATCAAACTCACTATACTAGCAAATTGGGCTGAGCTTGTTAGGGCATCTGTCGTGACATAATGGTTAAGTTATTTACTTATCCTAATCTGACAAGTGTCTGCTGTAGTGAGAAGTCACTACTGTAGTTATGGTCTACTAGGTAAGTTTGTTAACCAATACTCTAAAGTGAGACGCATACATGATTACAAGGGTGGATCAATAAGTCCATAGCCTAGTAATTAGCTGAATTTTGATATGAAATTGTCACTGTATAATGTTCACCACTTAATTCAGTGCATTGATAAAGAAATAGATTATGTTGAAAAATAAATGCTTTTTCATCATTTGTTGCCAATAAAATGATCATATACGTATTTAAAGTAAGCTGTATCATTAAGCCTTGTTTCTGATTGATCGCCACCAAAATTCGCAGTTAAATCCCTCCCCCTTGCTAAATGATTTTGCATTAGGCTACATACTTATTGATGTACATACATATGTTTGTGTGGTTATGTTGGAACCAGGATTTAAAAACAAAGACGTATTGCCATCTGAATCCATTGTTATAAAACGAAACCTGTTCCTTTTGTAAATCAAAGTGAATATAACTTTCTGTATATTTAGTTTTTACTAGCATGGATACCCGGCGTTGCCCGGGGAAAACATAACTTCCAGATAGACAGCACAGTGAAAAATTATGATCTTTATTTCTTCTTACCCAAGACAAAAAATTGCAAAAAATATTATTTACACATAGACGTAAATCTTTACTTCCAATCTGCGAGTTTTTATCACTATCGTAGTTTGATTGCCTTACTTAATTTGTGATTTTAAAAAATCAACAAACAATTAAGATGAAGTTAAATAGTAGTCAAACTTTAATAATAATGGTTTACAATACTTAATAATAGAAATAATTACTTTCAATTTTATCATAAAAAATGACCTGATTTATCAGTAACATAGTCATGTGTCACAACACTTCGCCCCACCACCTTCCCTTCACTATGACTTGATTTAGGGTAAGTTTTGTCATCAACTGTCTCATTGCCAAAAAATCAATATATGACCAAAAAACACCAACACTTGTTTAAGAATTGATTTCATTGTAAGACATGTGTGCCATTCGTACAGAAGAATCATTGACGAAAATTCTGGTATAAAAATGATTTGTTTCTGATATTTAGAACCGAAGATTGGCTAGAGAATGACCTCTGGTGACCTCGGGTAGCCTATGTGAAAGGTCGAGTTTTTATTTTATTTTCCATGCCAAATATTAGGTCAATAGGCCTTGTAGTTTTAGCGTGAAAGAGGCACGGACAAACAAACAAAGGGCTCAAATATTAGTACAGATAAGTACTACATAATTCCCTTAAAGCACAAACCCTATTTTGATTTTCAGTGTTTGAATCGTACTCTCGGCCTACTGGGATTTGTATAAAACTTTTGGTAAAGCAACGAGGAATGTTATATTGAAAAATTAAGCTCGGAAGATCCTTGCAATATTATTTTAGAAAACAAAAGTTAAATAAGTAAAAACCAGCAAAAAAAATTGAAAAAAGAAAAAAATGTAAGCACCTCACCACCAAAAGCAAAAATCGTAATAACCCTGCCAAGTTATTTTACCACCCCCGATTTGGCGTGAGCGTTTAGATCTCAAACCTATTTTGGCGCTGTCCATTTGACAACGGGCGTTATGGCGCTAAGAACATTATTTTATTTCTAAATCTGTCTGTATGGACAGTTTTAATGGAACAAGATTACAATATATCTGTTATTTTACGGCAAAAATGTTATCATTTTTTACATTCGAGTATAATGCTACCCACCAATTTTTACCCTGACTTTTTAATATTAAATCTTTCGCATTATACGTGAGTAAATACGTCCGTTATTTTTTTTTAATAAAAAAGCATGAAATGTATGTTATTGTGTGGTAGTGGTATTTTTAATAAAATAAGTAATATTTTTATTATATTATATATAAGCATAGAGATGAAACTTATGAAACTGTTCTTAGATTTGAAAACCTAGATACCTGAGTAGCATTGCTTATAATTGCCAAATGAACTAAACGGTTTTTCTAACGATTAACAGAATTAATGTTGTTTTTTTTTAATAAAATTATATTGGAATTTTAAGGCGTTTTAAAGTTTCACCTTTGAATGGTGAATCAGAATCAAGTATAGAAACATTGTTAATTGTTTGGATCTTTTTCAGTTCTTAACTAATTTTGCGATAAATACGCAGTTTTAATTTGATCAAAAGTTTCGCTTATAAATTATTTATATATATTGATTGAATTAAAACTACGTATTTATTTATTTTTGTAGAAATAGTTATAACTACGTATTTACTTTGTTTTTTGTTTTTGTTTCAATTAAAGAAAATATTAGTAAATGGTGATAGTACACATGTTTTTAACGGGTCTCATAATCTAAATGTATATTATTAAAGCTTTCTTTTGTATCCATTCCAAAAATTAAAAATAAACTACTTTTTTTAAATTTTAAATTGTATGAATACAAATAGCAACAAAAATATTGATTAGTATTGAAAAAAAATGACTCTGAAAAGTTTTTATTTTTATGTACATGTAACATAGATTTAATCTATTTCTTTTTCAGTGATAATAACTACACAACTTTATTTTACACATTGCCTTCAAAAGCTTTGAATAATATTGTAAAAATTAAATTATTTACTTTTACTTATGTGTCCCAT
The DNA here is from genome assembly GCA_006491835.1 of Architeuthis dux. Taxonomy (NCBI): domain Eukaryota; kingdom Metazoa; phylum Mollusca; class Cephalopoda; order Oegopsida; family Architeuthidae; genus Architeuthis; species Architeuthis dux. The sequence goes on along the minus strand of VCCN01000158.1, from coordinate 11,269,087 downwards.
AAATTAGCGAGACACTGTTGTTTGTAAGTTTTTTTCTTGTTTTTGTTAGAAAGAATAAAGTCCAAATATGTATCAGGAAAAAAAAATTCAATGTAGAATTGTGCTCTTAAAAGTCAATTTTAAGTTTTAAACTATAATTTCCGCCATTTTGTTGAACTTTTTGAAAATCTTTAAAAAATTCGAAGTCTGTAATTTAAAAAAAATTTTAAAATAAAGAATTCTTCCGATGTTTTTTTTTTTAAAATTAGAAATACTTAGTTTCATCACTACTGAACAAGACTTATCAGAATAATTACGATTTTCCATTCAAAAACTACATAAAAACCTCTTTTTCCCCCCCACGTTGGGGGGTCAAATATCTGCCAGCACCTGCGACTTTACCACAAAAAAAGTCCTGTCAACAATAGCAATTGACTATTACGGAAGTCGGTACTTGTCAGTAAATCAGGAGCAGCATATGGCTGACTGTGAGATTATTACAGCAGTTGTGTCCTCTTGGACATAATAATCATAGAAAATGTACGTTTATGTCCATCCGTAGAAAAATATCGGCCAATTAAATCACAACAAAAAAAAATAATCAAAACAATTCTCGATGGTTTCAGTTTTCATTTTTTTTACATATCTTTACTTACCCTTTCAGTACATCACGTGAGAACAGAATTGAACACAATTCAACAGAAACAGTAAAAATTGAATTTTTAAAAACAGTAAAATTTTAATGCTAAGATTATTTCTCTTTTTACGGAAAATGGCGATAAATCATATTTTACCAAATGAATGAAAAATATTGGCAATTAGAGCAGCATTTTTCTTCTTTTTTTTTTTTGCAGATTTTTAAAAACGATTTTTTACGGAATATCAAATTTAGATTTTTCAAAAACAGAAGCAGAATTTATATGGTCTTGACTTTATGATGTAAAAAAATAGGATTAGTGCTGACATAAATACAAATGAAATCATAACATTTTTAAGGGGATTTGATTTTAATCACAATGAAAAAAAGTTTTTTTCCGAAATTTGGAATACAAACTGATTTTTAAAAAAAAATTCATCCTTTATTCGATAAGTATTGAAAATTTTATTAAAATCCCTAAGTAGTTGATGTGTTGTAAATTTTAAAAATCCAGGTGTTTTTTTGCTTGTTAAAAGGGGGAGAAAATTTACTCGTTAATACTACGAACCGAGTTTTATTTACAATCTTCGCGTATATTTACGCTATTTTTATTCAACAATATCTTCGGTTTTATATGGTGTACACAAATAATTTTTATCTCGTATATTTCACCAATCTTTCAACTTACTAATGACACTAACATGTAACTGAAGTAGTTGCCTCTTTCCCACTGTAGCCAAGTAAATGTGGATTGTGCCAGACTACGCTAAGTCTAATAAGTAACCACGTACACGATTACTGCGCATGCCTGAACAGATACTCCCCCGTGGCGTTACTCAGTCGGCTGTGAGACGCCATTGGGTGAACTTGTGTACTGCGTACCGAGCGAGTCACTCTTCATATCTCGTGCAGGGTTGGGGGGGGGTATAACATCCCATCACCCCCATGTCTGTCAGCCCCATTACAGTCAAGATTGAACTCTGCGACTTATGGCTTTTCCCAAGAGATTTCAAATCGTGGGCAAGATTAAGGAGAACGTGACAAGACAGTTGATGAGAGCTTTGCAGACTGTTTTGAAAAGTGGAAGGGAGGCTGGGATAAGTGTGTGGGGTCCCAAGGGGAGTACTTTGAAGAGGACTAAGACGCAATTGCCCTTGTTCGGCTATTTTGTTCGTTAATATTAAATGGCTGGATATTTTCCGGGTAGACCTCGTAACTAATTACGCCTGAAACTATTTGCTGTTATTTAGCGTAGGAGTTTCCGTCTATTGTCTTATTGGCGGATGTTATACAGGGTGGGTGAGAATTAACTCCCTATTAGGAATTATATGTACCTTTTGTAAATGTTACATTTTTGGAGACAAGTAATAGTCTTAAAATAGGGAGTTTCTTTTCACCCACTCTGTATAGCTGTTTTCTTGGAGGTGACTTAATTAGAGCTCGAATTCTGTTATATTTATATGAATCTTTAGTAAATATTTGTTTATCTCTCTGTTTTAGATTTTACCATTAAAATAAATGAACGGCTAAAACACAACCCAGTTGTTACTTTGTCCGACCATATTCAAGAATTGCCGGATATGACGTACACTTGAGAAAGGCTGAAGAACACATCATCCGAAAGGTTATAATAAAGACATCAAAAGAACCAATGTATAAAGACGTCCGAAAGAACCAATGTATAACGAAGATATTTGTCTAAATAATTAATGGAATAATTACAATGCTGTATTTCAACATTTTAGACAAGATCTAGGGAACTTTTATTAATTTTGACTACTTTTCTTTTCATCTTAATTTGTAATTGTCTTTATACAACTATCGATTCGGACCGTTTGTTTCTACGGCAATGAATAAACAGCGCGATCGCAAATGAAGAGTAAGCTTTCAGTGAGAATCAAATCTCTCAACAAGAGAGAAGCCCAGTTTATGCCTGGCTTCTATTCTAGGGAATTCATTCTCATCATCATCATCAGCAGCGGTCATGAGTCCACTGCTGGACAAAGGCCTTTCCCATCTCCTTTCATGACGACCCAGATTGTGCTAACCTCTGCCACGTCTTACCGATGATATCTCGTGTCTGGTCTTTTCTTACTGCGTTTACTGTCCCATTGGCACCAATCGGTTAGTCCTTTGCCCCATCCATTATCATCTCTTCTTGCTACGTGACCAGCCCATCTCCGTGTTTGCTTCTTAATTATTTGTATAATATCCTTCACTCTAGTCCTCCTGTTACGTTATGGTCAGTGCGATCTGTAATTAGCCTGCAGTTTTAATTTAAGTTAACACCAGAAAACTAAACTCTTCTCACGGTCAGAAAACGGGATACATTTCTTCCCAGACCGCCTGAGGTCATAAGGTGGATGCTCGGCGCCGACTCTGGCCAGAAAGGGATTTGCGACACTCAAAAACACATTACTGCAGTTGGCGTCAGAAACACCTGGCAAAACAAAGGACCATACCAAAATTCACAGTAGGAGTCCTAAGATAAGTCAGAAATGATGGCGGCTGGAAAAACCAATTTAGTTTAGTGATGAGTTGTCGGCTTCTCAGCATAGATATATTTTAAAGATAAGTAAATTAACGGAAGTGAGCGCGAATGGACATAGGAATGACACTCCTATGCTGTTTGGAGGCGGAGCACCCGGAGTGAGCGGCCCATGGATAGAGGGGTGGGACCAAATCAACACGCAGGCTTAAAAAAGGAACCAATTTAGATTGTCAGTCAGAAAGAGGGCAGTAGACAGTCGGAGCAGTTTAGTGACGCGTGAGCCTCGCACGCCTACTGTACCTAATTATGCATGACCACATAGCTTCCTTAGCCGTTTCTCTCTTCTCTTGTTCCGCAAGCAAGTCACCGTGTATTAACAGTCTTCCTCCCTGGAAGAATGTAAATATGTGTGTATATGTTTTGAAAACTGCAATGTCGGTTTCTGTCTCACGTGACGAGAAAGTTACGGTGGAATCAAAGCATTTTGGACTCCTTTTTAAACACGGTGTTTGTCTGTCCTTCTTCTGTGCAAGTCCTGCATCCACTGAATGGTGTGTCAGCGTGTTAAGCATTAATTACAACCGTTATGCAACACACCCTCTGATTCATGTGGATCTTTTTCTATCTCTTAGAGTTATTCCTAGCATTGCTCTTTCCATGGCTCTCTGTGCGATTCTAAGTTGGTTTTCTGTTCGTTATATTAATTACCATGTTTCGCATCAGTAAGTCATGGCTGGTATTATGCAACCGTTGTATACTTTATGCTTTATGCAACAAATGCAAAGAGGGTCTACATTTTGTACGTTCCCCGATGAAGTCAAAATTACACCCGGTAATTCTATTACAAACACTAAGTATGACTTCCGATCTGTATTTCTGA
>VCCN01000158.1:11219904-11240044 GCA_006491835.1 Architeuthis dux | reverse complement strand
CTAGTGATATTTTAAAATTTAGTTTCATTCTGGGCCTTTTTAACATTTTCTGTTTTCAAGTTGCTTCTGCTTTTAAAAAGAGTATGTGTGCATATGTGTGTGTTGGAGGGGGGGTGTTTATGTTAAAGAAAAATCCTAGATAGTGAAAAAAAACTTGTGTCAACAAAGATAACAGAATTTGAGAGAAGAGACACCAGGAATTGTCTTAACTTGTCTGAATTTCTTAGATGAAGCATTGACATTGTTATTAATTTTTTCGCTATGTTTTTTTTCATCTTATTTTTGTTGCTTTATATCACAATGCTCAGGTGTTTTTACATTCAAGGACCATTAAGTAAGCAGCATAGATGCTTACTTAACGGATGTAGAATGTACAAATGACCTGAGTGTCTTGATAAAAATGAATAAAAATATGACAAAAGAAAAACTAGTAAAAATGAATAAAGACAACTGGAAGTCTATAAATGTCAAGCCGAGGCTATATTGGTAGTCTGTAGCATTACGGTTATTCTAATTATTATACACTGATTTATTCAGACTGGTTGTAAGTTCAATCCCTGGGTCTGTGGAATGAGCAGAAGTGGCATTACTAAGAAGAATTAACTAATATGAGAGATCCTCTAGCATGGACAGTGGAATGAGAACAATCTGCCCCCATGGATTGAATAAAAGGTTCAATTCAAAATTCAAAAGGCTAGAGAGTACAATGGCTGAAACACGATACCAACCAGGATGCAGACACCAGTTTTAATAAATCGGTGTATACTAATGTTAATTCCTCATCTCAGACATTCAGACAGAAAAAGGATTCTAATAGAGCCTTAACTTTGGTGATTTTCATTAGGAATATTTTTGGTTTATTTTAAAAATAAGAACAAATATAAAATGGTTTATTTTACTCACACACATGATTTAACTCGAAAGTTAAAACTTCACTTTATTTAAAATAAACCAAAAAGACTCAGCATAATATTCTCAAGTTGAATGCAGAATATTGTTTTTGTTTATTCCTGTAGATTCCCAGTGGAGCATAGGGCCACAACCACTCTGCTGCAGTTTCAGTAGGGTTGGAGTTGCTAGCCCCATGTCTAACCCCACTCCTTTACACCTGCTTGTGATTATACAAAAAAAAACAAACTGATGTCTAAGTAAACTGGTAAATACCAACAATGCTGCTCCCCCTTACAAACATCAAAGCACTAAAAATGTATATTTTTCATTAGGTTTACAGTTGATTGCTAATTAAATTCTTAACTATAAAACTGATCCTCCACTTTATATACAAATATACAAAGATGAAGACTTGTCAGCAATGCCCCCAAAACATTACAGTATTTGACAGCATATAAGACCCTGCACCCCACCCCATAGCTCAAAAGGTAAACATCTTTTTTGTCCTGCCCCACATTAGCCAGAACTTGAGGAGTTAAAAATACAACAAGCGAACAGCAAAAGAAATTGGTGATAAATGAAAGGAATTTAGGAGAATGCATTTCTTTCCTTAATATTCCCTGCCATCAAATACAGCACATCAAACAGTATCAAATATGAAGAAATATGTTTTTGATATTAAATCTCCAGCATTAAAAAGTTATTTCAACATTCACAAAATAGTCTTCATTAGCACCTTCAGAACCAAGGTAATCAGTAGACATTTTATTTATTTATTTTTTCCTAAATTCTTCTTTCACTCTAATAACTCACAAAATTTTCATAGGATTTAAATTATTCTTAAAATTATTTAAAACATCCACTTTTTTTATTTGTTCTTAAAGAAGAAACAGTACACTATTGTTTGATTTTTTATTTAAAATAAATCTTTTTTACACTGTCAAATTTATGAAAAATTCTCTATAATATAACTTTCTCCGATCTTTCTTCTTGTTAACTACAACAAATTGTCGAAAGATTTGTTATTTTTTCACCCTTTTTAGCTTTTTATTTTACAAGGCGTCTTTATTTTCTAACTACATGTGTTTATCAGTAGACATTTTATTTATTTTTTCCTAAATTCTTCTTTCAGCTAATAACTCACAAAATTGTCCTAGGATCTTAAGTTATTCTTAAAATTATTTTAACAGTATGCTATTGTTTGATTTTTATTGAAAATATAACTTTTTTTTACACTGTCAGACTGTATTTAACGGCAGTACTCAAAAATTTATCTCAAGATGGTCAGAAATTGCCTGCCATGGCAATTATGATGAGGAAAATAAGTTTCAGTATTTCGTCTCCCAAGATCATGATGAGAGAGAACGGTGGTTAAAGGTAATACCAAGAGACAATATGCCTGACAACCAAAACACTTGTTTGTGAAAGGCATTTTCCATCTGGTTATGCAACTGTGTCCCAAAGATCCACCATCAGTCTTTAATAATTTGCTATTAAGTGTATTACCAAGTCCTCTACCAAAACCAAGAACAATGAAAAAAAACTTCTGCTTCTGTGTGCAAAACGATAAGTTTATACATTTTCTAGAAAAAGATAGAATTGAAAGTTTTGAAACTTTGTGTGCCAGTATTGAGCATCATGATTTTGTGTCAGCAGTTACATGCTATAAATCGAACAATCAGCTGTTCATTTTTTCACTGGAGGTATTCCATTTTTTTTAATTAAAATTTTTGAAACATTGAAGTTTGAATGCTACTATGTAGGTATACGCACATCAATTTCTTCCCTTTCGAAAAACAGTATAATAAATTCTCAGCACTGGTCAGATTGACGAAGCGACATGTTACCTTAGTAAATTAACAATTGTTCAAAAGATAAAGGTTTTGAAAGAACATATTGAAGTTATGTCACCCCAAATAATTGGCGTAAAAGTTTGAGTCAGAAATTCTTGTCCGGGTATTTGAATATTTTGTAATATCTAGGTCTCTGTATAACAGACTTCGAGATGATTACAAGCTACCCAGTGTGAAAACACTAACAGCTTTGACATCAAAAGTATTTGAATTAGATGATTTGAATTTTCTTGGTGATATGTTTAGCAAAATCTCAGAAAAAATGCATCATTATAGTTGAAGTTACATCAAAGTAAGTTTACAATACGATGGATGAGACTTATTTGGTTTGGCAGAAATTGTGAGAAATTAGCAAAAACAGTATTATATTTATCATGATAAAATGTTTATATGGTGGACCCACATTTCTGATTAAGATGATCCCAGTTGCTAAACTAGATTCAGTATTTTTATATGAAAAGGTTACAAATATTGTTAATTTAATCAACCATTTAAATGGGAATGCAATTGCAGTTATATGTGACAATAATTGTACAAATCAAGCTTTTTTTCAAGAAATTTGACACTTGCAAATAAGCCTTGGGTAACTAAAAATGGTTTATACTTGCTTTTTGACTATGTGTATATATTTAAAAATAATTGGATAACTGAAGCTTGTTCAGAATTACTGTTTTATTGTGAAGGTAAGGAAATGACAGCAAAATGAAAGCATGAAAGCAGTTTACAGAGATGTTAGGACAAATGATCCTCTGAAAAAAGTGGTATCAGATCTAAATGATGGAAATTTGACATTTCTAGCTAATTTTAGAAAAATGGCAAAACAAACGGGGGATTCAAAGAAAAAGAATTAAATCATTTACAAGGGACACAAGTATAGCCATTGAGTATAGATGCAATGGTTTGATTGATCTTTGTAGATATTTACTTAACAGTGGGTTTAATTTCGTTATGCTTGGAGAATTTACCACAGTCTATCAATTTGCTAAATTAAGTCATGGTTCCGGTGGTGTATATTTTATTATGGTATAAAATGTTATTGAGAAATCTCATTGAAAAAAAAAAATTACTTCTTCAGCTGAAAGTTGATATTAAAGAATATAGCATTGATCCAGGACATAAATGCTCAAAATGTGGATATTTGTTGGATGAAATGGCATGCCAAACATTTGATCACTTACCAGACCTAGAAACTAGTATCCCCAAAGATATTAAAATGTCACTTTTTTATGTAGCAGGCTATGTTACATGAACAGGTTGTCCCAGAGAGGAGGAAATATTTAAGGATAGCTGCTTTTTATTGTCAAGAGTATGGAGAATTTTTGAACAAAATAGATTGTGGTGATTTAAAAACTCTACTGGATACCACAGTTCAGTGGGTGTTTTTCTGTCTTATGATGTTTAATGTTGTCAAATTAAAGGCTTGCAGAAGTTCTTTAACAAATATCTTTATGTTAGTTTCTGAAATGCATCTCATTGAAAAGAGAGCATGGAATTATTTTTCCAGAATTATTGCTTGTAAGGCAACTAAAGAACCAGCACTCATATTTATAGCCTTAACTTTCATGCACATTATTTGCCTTTTTTTAACGGAATATGAAGAAAATACTTATTTTGCCATGCTAAGATTTTAAGACAACTTCAAAAGTTGTCTTAAAATCTTAGAATGGCAAAATAAGTATTTTCTTCATATTCCGTTAAAAAAGGCAAATAATGTGCATGAAAGTTAAGGCTATAAATATGACAAATAATCATGGAATAGAACTTTCGATTATTATCAAATTTATTGTTTCTCAGAGTCTCATTATTCTTTTTTCCTAAAGTATTTTTAATCACTTTCTAATTGAAGTATACAGGTATGTTTTTTCTGTTTTCTGATCAATAAGAAATACTAATAATTGATCAGTAGAAACAAATGGACTCATTATTTCTACAATATCATGGTCTAATAATGTACCTACTCTGTGGCGAATAAAGTGATTTTTGTGCATTTCAAGTTATTCTTTTATGGTGGAGCGGGGGATCCGGGGAGTGCTTTTTCTCATATGTACCCAGAAAAAAAACACTCTTTGGGGTGGAATTTTGATGATAACAAGCCACTAATGAAAGATTAAAAATAAACAGTTTTGATAATTTATTTTGGATTTTCTTAGGTGAGGAACTTTTCATTATTAATTACAGAAATTTTCTTAATAGTAGCCTCATTGTTTTGCCCACAACATGGCTTACTGCTTTCAACACCTGTCTGTCTTATTTGGTAACCTATGGATTTTCAAACTGAACCTTCTATTCAATCAATGGGCATAGTTTGTTCTCGTTCCATCTTCCATTTCAGTGAATCTCTGTAGAAATAGATTTGCTAAGCTTAGCTTAGTCAGCTACAAGGCAACAAAGATTTTGATGAGACCCAGTTAGGATGGATCTTACAAGCAAAGGTCCTGCAAAACAAACTTCCTAATTATTACACTATGGCTAACAGTCAGGATCACTGTTGAAATATCAGCTTCTCAACTTTGTTTTTAATCATTTAAATACAGTAAAATGAACATGGTTATTAGATCTATTACAGATTATTTTGGGGAATCTTTCATTTGATGTTGGTAATTGGGGAAACAACTCCCACTTGGTGAATTATAAAAATAAGTGTACCTAATAACAAAAATTAATTTATTGACAACAACTAATTGCTTGCAATGTATAATAGTGCCCAATCTAATAAATGAAACTCATTAACAAATTATCAAAAAAATAAGGGTAAAGAGGTTGGTACACTTCTGAAAGTAAAGTGTTTGGTTCAAAAATCTGCAAAGGTTACCAAATAAAACAGACAACTGATGAAGGCAGTAGGGCAGGACAGCCAAAAGGTTGTGGTTAAAAGAACCAAAATGAGGAAAGTAGTCCGAAAAAATGTTTTAGTAATAATAACAGCTTCTATTATCACATTTGAATAATTGAAAATCTTCTTGTGCTTGATATCATCAATTGGTGCGGATCCTTTTTTTCTTTTTCTTTTTAATACCAATATGCAGGTTCTGATCTTTTGATACAATATTAATACTAATTAGCTAATTATTGGATATCGGTAACAAGTCCTTTGCTAAACAGTTTCTCACTAATTGTAAGGTTACTAGCAATTGATGCCACCTCATCAACAGATATGGATGTTAGCACGGTGGACGCATCTAATTGAACTTGTGGTTCTTGTTTTGATATGTAAGACACTTAAAGATATCAAAATATTCTAGGTAACTTTTTTCCTCCATTTGCACCCGCTATATTAATCATCTAAAAAGATTTGTGCCCGCCTCCAGTCAGAGACTCTAGTCGCGTGGTTGCTAGGCCAGTTATATGGTAGGCCTTGATCTGAACCAATCAGCAGGTATATTTTTTTATACCAGAAAAGCCAAACCCTGGAATCCACTGATACATGAATGGATATGTTGTAGATTTTATAAAAACATGAAAATAATGACTGCAAAGGGTTGTGAAAGACATCTAGATGGCCGCCTCTATGCCTGAGCCCCAAACCAAGCATATTACCACTATGGCTAGTTATAATGTTAAAAAAAGAGAGAACCATACCACCATCATCCACAATAAGACATTTAGATCTCTAGAATAATGTGGACTTCATAAATTTACAAATATACTGGCTGCTGTGTCAGAGAGACAGGTCCAAGATCTAAGGCGACAATATGAATCTACAATTTTAGTCACAAGATGGGAGAACCAATATATTTGCCATAAAGCCATACTATCCATAGGGTTTTTTTTTGTTAAACCCCACCACACTAAATAATTATAGCTATTACAGCTCACCGTATTTTTGTTAGCGAAATAATTGTAAAGAAAAAGGGCATTTCGGCAACTCAGCTGTTATTATCTTATTGAGATAATAACCTAGGGTTAGGGGTAGTCAGGACAAAAGTTAGTTTGTGTTGGGGGCTGTTAACCTTTTTTTTTTTCAATTACAATTATTTAGTAAACAAAAACATGTTGAGCTGTAATAGCTATAATTATTTTGCGTGGTAAGGACTAACAAAAAAGACTCCATCTTCTGGGATAATACATTTTAAAAAGTCTTCTCTATATTTTTGACTGATGCACAAAGTACATTTATATCCATTTGAAGAAAGAGGAAAAAAAGCAAAAACTTCCAGCCTTTCAACACCAAACATCCAGTTTAAAATTCCAACTTATCACAGATATGACATAAAAGCACATTTAAATAATAGACAGACTTAACTGTGGAAGCTGGGGCCGCTCTGTCAGTGTTTTCATAAAACTACAAGGAATAAATAGCCAGGAGTGTTGAGTTGTTCAGGAAGTAAAAAAATAAAGATTGTAAAAGATTACAATTCAATCCCTGATGCTGATTATTTAGCCAATATGCAGCCAACTACCGTATTTCCCAGTACCGAAGAGGCTATTTTTCCCCTGAAATAAGTCTTGAAAATTTACCCTGTTTCCTACAGGCTGAAGGTTACTTTATTCATAAGCTAACCCCAGAGGAAGGTAATCCATGCTAGACAGTATATGACCTCTGAATGAAGTGTATAAATTATAATTAGTATATAGAATAGTAAATAAAAGTATCATCATTAATAATAAATAAATATACGTAATCACAAAAATTCATTCCTGTATTGGTATACTATGGTAGATAAGCCAACAGACTAGTAATAATTTAGATGTTGTATATCAATATTACTGATATTTTCACTCTCCTCAAATGACCTTGACTTTAAGGGAACATTATTAAGTGATAAAAGAAATAGAACTGATATGTTAAAATTTTATAACAAGATTATCATAATCAAACACTCACCCACTGGTAGACTAAGTGTAAACTTATGGTGTGTCTTTATTGTAAGAAGTAAGAAAAACAAATGCAGACTACAAGTGGTCAAGAGGGCCTACATGTCACTAAGCCACCCACAAAACATCTTGGTATGGTAGGTGAAAGTGCTGAGACCTTGATTTTATGTTTCTTCTTTTTTCTCTCCAAAATTTTGCAATTCAAAATAAGGGTGTGTCCTTGAAACCGGAGTGTCGTTGACACCAGGAAATATGGTCTGTTTGTTGTATAGTAGGGTGAATGTCATGGACTTGGATAGAAAGGAAACTCAAAGACTTGCTTGTAAAAATATCTGGACATATTTTTTATTTCATAGCATACATCTTTGTCAGCTGAAGAGTGGGAGAGAGATGAGGAGAACCACCAGTCTGTCCCCAACAGGGACAGCGGTCTCGTTCCTTTCGGCTCCGCTGATGTTTGTCTCTTCTGTTGTGTCCTCTCAGTTTTCTGTTCACCCTCGCTCTCTGTTCAGGTCTGCTTTATAGGTTTCTTGAACACCTATGCAGGTGTCATTTCCGCTTTCCACATCCTGTCTGTTTGACACCCACGCAATATACTTATTTCCTAAGGTGAGCGGGTCACCCACATTTCTGCACAGGTGCTCGATCCCTTCATGGCAGCACATCATAACATGTCTGTGTGATAAACAAAGATTCTGAAAACAATTTCCTGTTTTGAATACCATTACGAACAATAGGTCAGCAGAGGAAGATTTAGTTATTGGAAGTGATTAGGCAGGAACCTGCATACCAAAACCATTTTAAACTTAATGACAATTTTAAAAATGCCACATTTTGAATCTTAAAAAATACCCCATCCACCCTCCTCATTTTCTTTTATTTCTGTTATTAAAATATTTTTCTTAATTTTTAACAGTAAAAATAAGAAAAAAGGCATTAAAAAATCTGATCATAATAAATGGTAGCAAAACTTATCACAGTAGAGCCAGTATTAAATAGTGTTGTAATTTGGATATTCTATTTGACAGCGTGTTTTGGATTTAATCATTTCTGCTGCATTGGAGCAGAAAGTCAAAATGATTTATGATTTCAAAGTGGGGAAAAAAAAAAAAAATTAAACTTCTGATAATCATGGACTAAGTGCTTCCAAACATTTTTGTTTTCTTGAATTATAGTCCTCTAGTGAAATTGTTCAATTATCAAATTGTTGACAAACATGATATAATAAAAATGGTTGTCTCAAGTTGGTACTGTAATTGAAACCAAAATAAAAACTTAAAAGTTCCTTTTAGATGTAGATAAGAATACATTTCTATTTTGTGATGCAGTTAGTAAGAAGTAACTAAAATAATCTTGTTTACAATACAACAAAAAAACTTTGCTAATACAAATATTACTTTACTATTACTATTACTATTCAAGCAAAAACTTGATAAATACAAATGAACAAAGGATAAGTTAGGGTTAGTGTTGAGGTTGCTATTTTTAGGGTTAGTGTTTTAGCTTTTTAAATTCACTGCCATCAACAGCAGCTGAAGTGGCAACCATATGGAAATAGGAAAGGTAATGATTGCCAATTTGTTTGTTAGTTTTTTTGTAAAATGTTTTTACACTTCCAAAGTATTTTATATTTCCTTGGTTTCTTAAGAATTTTGAGTTATCTCCCTTCTATCCGATTTTTGTAGGCGGCGGGGGTGTAACTGAATGATTAAAAAAAATAGGAAAAAGAAGAAAAAGACAACCGAACAAATCAGCATGCATTTACATATCTATTAGCTAAGAATTTAATATTTATTTTAAATAAGTCTTTTTTAAAATTTTTGTTTTTCTTTTATCGAGTGGAATGATGCAGGAACTCTTCACTTAAACCCAGCCAAGAAAAATGACAAAAACGTGCTTGAATTCAAAACTGGTTTGGGGAAAGAAATAGCCATGGTCTACAGTTTTGTATGATATATATATATATGCATACCTGTGCATAGAAAGATGGATAGTATATTTTCTTGGAAGACAGAGATCGCCCAGATACTTGCTTTTTGCTTTTTTCCCCATTATCTAAACAAAAGCTAAACTAGAAAATTTTGGTAGTTAGCATTTTACATTAATGTTCTCACTGTCCGGACAATAAGTTTTTACAGGTTTGCTCTCCTTGAAATATAATGTGTTTTTATAGTCAGCTCATATTTACAATGTCTAGATGTATGTTCTTCCATAGACACCCACCCTTTCTCTTTTTCAGTTGAGACACATAATATATGTGTATGCATGTGTGTGTATGAAAGAATGGACTACATCCACCATTATGATAACGTCTACTACCTTTGGGGGAGGAGGAGGAGGAATCTGGAATATTTAAAAAGGGATGTTTGCACATTAAGGAAAGGACTAAAACGTCGCCCCCCCACCCCCGCTGCTACACACACACACACCTCTAAATAGAGTCACATCCATACACTCACACAGATACAAGAGAAAGAGACAGAGAGAAATGTCAGAAAAGAATGGGGTTGGGGTGGATTGCTAGTCAAGAAAGAAAAAAAAAGAAAGTTAGTAACATAACAAAAACACAACTGAACTACATGAAGAGAACTAGGATGTTCTCTCTCTCATCAGCACATAGGACAGGAAACCAAAGAGTGGCTGGAGTGAGCAAATATGCAAAGAATCTCTTTGAGGGATTTTTATTTTCAAATAATTTTCTTTCTTTCCAAAAGATTCACCAGCGTTTCATGTAGCCATCTCGTTCTTTCTTCAGAAGAAGGTAATAGTAGAGGTAGAAATTAGGAAGGATGAATCTTGGTGTGTCCCAAAAAAGCCAAGTTGCTGTCATCGCAGGAAAAGTTAGTAATTCTTCATGGCCAATAATTCCACCATAGAAATAATTCCGTAAACAAAGGGAGATAACTATGTTAATTTTACAGACTGCCAAATGGATGGAGAAAATTATGGTAATTTTATTTTATAAATTAAATTTATATGCTATGTAATGATTTTTTTTCGGATTTGATTCTTTTTTTAAATGTAAATACCCAAGGATATTTTTTTTAATTCTTATATTTTTATATTGTTAAGACTGGAAATTGCAGAATTAATAAAATAAAACATTTTTTTAAAGATACCCAGTGATATTATTTTTTTTTTTATTCTTTGATATTATACTTTAAGACACTGTTTTATATAAAAATAACAATTTACGTAACAGAAATTTTGGAAAATGTAGATGTTTACAAATGGACAATTTTTCACCCTGTAAATTTTCTGAAAAACTCTGATTCTGTAGATTTTCTCCAGAGAAAGTTTATATCAGATTTTATCCAAATCTTTCTTAATAATGACACAAAGGTTTTGACGATAAAATAATATTTTCTACAAGTTTGAGGCTATTTTATCTCGGGTGTCAAGATTCCGGTGGAAATTTTATAAAGCAATTAAAATGTCACTTTTTTCCCCCATTTTCCTCAATAACAACAACTCAATAATCAGTCTTAACAGTTTATTCTGCAATTTTCAATATTTTTATACAAAATCGTTGACAAATTCTGATTTAGTACTTATTATAATAGTTTAGACCAGTGGTCTTCAAACTTTAACTACTCAAGGAGCCCTTTTCAATGATTAAACTTTCTAGGGACCCCTTCAAAAAGCAACTTTACCTTCTACCTATATATATCTACATATGTATGTAACTATTGAATTTATGGAATTATTCGAATGTGTATAAACCCAAATAGAAAATACACACTTGAATGGAAAAGTAAGAAGCTTACTGAGGAAAAATAGACATGTACGACTACTGACTGAACAGTGTCCATGTCATAAACAAGATGTTTTTAATTAAAAATGCAAAATGTTATTTTTTTCTTATATAAAAAGTACTGTTTTTGTTAGAGAAATTAAATAAAGATGTGTGAAAGCCGTGAAGGAATCGTTTATGTATTGAAGAATTATTAAGTATATTGCGAAAATGTCACTTTGTTTTGCGGAAACCCTGGAAAGGTTCCGTGGAACAGTTTGCATACCGCTGGTTTAGACAAACTGGGTAGAGACAAAGTGAACGGTTACTATTTAACTTATTAAGGATATTTGCATAATCTTAGTACACACTCAATATTTCTGGGATGAATTTATTACTTGTAGCATTTTAAACCTTTGATTTCATTACAAAATGAAATTCCAGACATTTTAGTTTAGTTTAGCAATAAATAAAGTTATAATGGTACATATTTTGATTATTCTTAGTATATAGATTTATGTGTTCCACTTATTTATCAAGGATTGTTCCTTCAGAATAAATATATATTTTAATAAATATTTATATTCTATTATAATAGAGAGTGTCTCAAATTGTCATTAAATTGTTAAGATGTAAACTGTAAATGTCAATATTGATAATAAATATTAAAATGTATTATTTGTTTTATAGGCCAACATCTGGTGAATGCCAAACATGAATAATAATAATTTTTAAAAAGGCATGTCCCACAAAATTATGCAGTCTTGGTTTAAAGAGGTTTTATGAAAATAATTTGCAATTCCGCTCATGCATATATTTTTTATTTGGTGTTGCATTTTTTACAAATATACCGACTACAATAAATACTATATTAAGTGTACCGTTTGAGGAAATTTCAGCAAAAATGCAAAGATTATTTTAACAGTTTCCTGGTCAGGAAAAGTATAATTAATTTCACTATATGATTCACCCATTAGCACAAATAATTATGCTGAAAGCTTTAACACAAAAAATAAACCGAATAATTGTTTTTTTTCTTCAACAATTTAAATGAAATCATTAGTGATTTAAATAATCTTTAAAAATATTTTTAGTACGCCCTTCTGACAGGGGAAGCGACTCTTATCATACAATTAACATAGTTATCTCGCTTTGCGTTTCGGAATTATTTCTAGGGTGGAATTATTTTCTGGACTTGTGACTGCTCAGCAGTTGTCTTCCCTTTTCTTCTTTTTCTTTTTCTTCTTTTTTTTTCTCGTTTCTTAATTCATCCTAAAACTGAGACTCGAGCAGGTCACGGATTTCGTGTGGCACTGTATCTTTACTTGCTCTAACAGTCAAACGATACATCTGAAAAGAGACAAAACAAGCAGTTAAATGCAATAAGATTAAAATGGAGTGTGTGATTAAATGCAGAGAAATATAGACACTTTAATTATAACAAATGTGAAGAGATATATAAACAATGGGATAGGGGAACTATAGAATGTTTATTTAGTCCAGAGGCCAAGTCTTCCTACATGTCTCTAGTTTATATTTTGGTATGATAACCCAGCTTATCTTGTAGCTTTATGATGGTTATCACTCTGTAAAGAAACCTACCCCCATATAAAACTAGAAATCACTCAGAGAGCGCATACCTCTGCCAACGGAGGTAATTGTGCATGGATCTACCCAAAGATTGAATCACATCTTCTGTAACCATGAGCGTATATGGAAATAAACGGTAAAATATCTCTCAATTGAAAAGATATTCCTGGATCCACCCCAAATTTAACCAATTTCTCCTTGTCCCATTGTCCACCCTTCCACAAAATTCCATTGAAATTCATGGAGAACTTTTAGAGATATCGTGTGGATACATTTTGGAGATATTTTGTGGTTGAAGACAGTTAGCTAGGATGTGAGGGAAATAATTGTGCATGGATCCGCTGCAAAATTCCATGACTTATTTTGGATTATATTGATCACCTTTCTACAAAATTCATTGAGAACTTTTGAAGATATTGTGTGGACAGACAGACAGATATTGTGTGGTGTGGACATATGGCTACAATGTAGGGGAGATAATTGTGCATGGATCCGCTGCAAAATTTAATAACTTCCGTAGACTATTGCTCACTCTATCACAACATTTCATTGAGAATTTCTTTAGATATCGTGTGGACAGTCAGATGGAAAGTGCAGCCAGGACTAAATAAAACGCCCCCATCTGAAATTTGATACTGTTTTTTTCTGCCAGTCCACACGATATCTCCAAAAGTTCCAAATGAATTTCTATGACATTTTGTGGAAGGGTGGGTAACAGGCAACGAAAGGTCATAAAATCTTTGAGCGGATCCATGCACAATTATCCCCCCTACATCGTAGCTATATCTCCACACTACACAATATCTTCGTTTCGGGTTAGGTACGTTTCATCGCCGCTGGTTCAGCATTGCCGATAAAGCGACGCCGTTTCAGCACATACCGTGCCAGCGCCAGATTATTCAGCAGAGGCCGTTCCAGAGCCACAAGTATATAGTTTTGCAAGATTAACAACAAAACTAGCCAAGATGTACCTGGTCCACCCTTTGAATACACTGAGTATGAGCAATTCACACTAAATGCAGAGTTTTTTTGCTAATATTTTTTAATTAACAGAATCGATAAAAATAAATTTTAAATAGAAATATTTTCCAAAAGATTTATAAGGAAAAAAAATGTTATTTATTCATTTGAACATTAAACATATACAACATTGTCCTAAAAATTTAATTTCTGTAGTATAAATCTTTGAGATTTGATTAAAAAAGAAAATCACTGTAAGATTCAAAATTTATAAAAAAATTAAATCGAAAAGACAAATTGTCCTAAAATGTAGCTATAAAGAAAATTACCATTTTAATTTCTGTAGCATAACATTATTTTAAAAATCTATAAGAAAAATTATTGTAAATGATTTTTGTTTTGTTTAGGAATGAATGAATATAACCGTAGTAATATCAATAGTATTAGGCAAGCGAGTAGAAGGGGTTAGGTATAAGAGTGTTATAAATTATATGCAATTGCACGCAGGTACCCTATTTCATTTCTGTACCCATATTTCCAAACAATCTTCGAAATTCTCTCATCAGCTTTTTTATATTTCATTAATTTATGCTGAGGTTCATTCCCAGCTAAATGTTTCTCAACATGTTCACCTCGTCCATTTTGAACTCTTTTAAGAGCATTGATGAATTTCCATGTTGTTGAATGCAGCATTCCAAGTTCACTTCGGAGATGTCTGTTTGCTGCTTCAGTGTGGTTATTCGTTCTGTCTTCTCCCATAATCGTTCATTCGTACATGTCCCACATTTCAGTTGGAAACAATGGATGTCTTCTTCCAGTTCCCCTTTGATTTGGATGACCAATGTAGTTGTCTTCAAACCAGTTTAATAGTGGAATTAATTGCTCGTTTAACTCTTGTGCAAGAGAATCCACATGACTATCTATGTCATCATTTGGCACAAATGAAAGAGCGGTTATCATTTTTCTTCTGTGCAGGTATGGGTTTATATATTTTATATTCAGGAGGCAATTCTAACTCTGGAATGGTTCTAGGGTTATCAGGCACTTGACTGACTTCATTTCGCTTTTTTGAATGATTTTCTGCATCGCTTGTCTATTTGGCAATCGCATGATACCAGCTTGAGACATATTGTCCATGCATTTGTTAATAATAATGCTTGGAGGTTCATAAGTTTTCTCAGCTCTCTCTCTTGCCTCTGTTTTTGCATTCTACACTTTGACATCAACAGCAGATGGGGGATGTTCGTGAATCATTCTTATTAACATTCCTTTCAAAGAATGAACTCTTCATGGCATCGTCAAAACTTCGAGTTATTTTGTGATTGACTCGCTTTGTCAAATTGATATATATATATATATATATATCCTTCGTAGCAATGTTTCTCTCTTCCTCGCTTACTTAGAACTATTTGCTCCATCGAATAGAATTTAAAATAACTGTAAACAGATAAAAAAAAAAAGAAGGTTTTCTGTGGTAAAAACAAACCACGTGTTTTTAGAAAGACCACGTCAGTATAACAATGGAAGCAACCCATAGTTTTAAAAAAGATAGAAGCTTAATTCAGGGGTAGTAACTGAAAATATTGTTTGATTTAGTGGCCGCGTTGGAACGGCTGTGCTGAACCCGTCATAGCGCTTAAGTGGAGTTGCTTTAATGGCGTTGCTGGACTGCCAGCACTGGAGTGGGCCTTCCCCATAAAGTTCTGTCTGTCCAGACAATATCTCTAAACATTCTGAATGAATTTCAATGAGATTTTGTGGAAGCGTGGACAATAGGCTAAGAGAGACTTCATGAAATCTTTGAGTGGATCCATTCACAATTATTTCCCATACATCCTAGCTAATTGTCTGCAACCACAAAATATATGCAAAAGTTCTCTCTCTATCCACACAATATCTTCAAAAGTTCTCAATGAATTTCAATGTAATGTTGTGGAAGAGCTGACAATAGGTTATAAAAACAATGATTAAATCTTTGAGTGGATCCATGAACAATTATCTCCCCTACATCGTAGATATTTGTCCACACCAAACAATATCTTCAACAGTTTTATCTATCCAATGAAATTTTGTGAAAGTGCAAGCAATAGGCTACGAAAGCAGTCATGAAATTTTGGACCGGATCCATATGAAATTATCTCCCCTATGTCCTAGCTTTCCGTCAACAGAATATATCCAAAAGTTCTCTCTCTATTCCTACAATATCTCCAAAAGTTCTCAAGGAATTTCAATGAAATTCTGTGGAAGCGTGGACAATAGGCTAAGAGAGACTGCATGAAATCTTAGAGTGGATCTATGCACAATTATTCCCCCTTCATCTTAGCTAATTGTTCAAAAGTTCTCTCTCTGTCCACACAATATCTCCAAAAGTTCTCAATGAATTTCAATGTAATTTAGAGTGGATCCATGCACAATTATCTCCGCCACACCAATATATTCAGAAGTTCTGTCTGTTCACATGATATCTCCAAACATTCTCAATGTATTTCAATGAGATTTTGTAGAAGTGTGAGCAATAGGCTACGAAAGCAGTCATGAAATTCTGGACCGGATACATGTGTAATTATCTCACCTACGTCCTAGCTATCTGTCCGCAAGCACACAAAAAGCTTGCTCTCCGTCAACAGAATATCCCCAAAAGTTCCCAATGACTTTCAATTATATTTTTGGAAGGGTGGCTACGAAAGAAGTGATTAAATTTCGGAGTGGATGCATGCACAATTACTTCCCCTACGTCATAGCTATCAGTCCAAACAGGTGTTTCATTTTTAAAACAAGGGTTTATGACATTTGATTGTAAATAGCTCACATTGACTGTCTCTGAGACTGGATTCTTTGTAAACCTTGCTCAGCATAAAATCTCCTTCCCAGTGATATACAATATGCCCATATCTGATGGAAAAAATATTTTTTTCTTACTGGGAATGTACAGTGAAAATCTGCCATTTTACATTTTCCATTAAAAAAGTAATTAAGCTACAAGGCTGAAGCGGTTATATATTAATGTCTTCATATTGTCTTTTCTATGGTTGATTTTTTTGTGCTGGAGACCGAAAAACAACATCCTTTTACTCCAAGTCATTTTTTCTATTCATACATTCAAGATAAAATATTTATTTTTTTAAATGGCATCAGACACATTCGCTCAGCTCCATTTCACGCATCTACAAATGGACTAGCAGAATGATTTGTGAAAACGCTGAAATATAGTACAAGGTTTACAGTTATATTTAACATATTGTAAATGGGAGAAGTGAATTAATATTGAATGAAAATGTAAATGAATATTCCATTCAAAATTAGCGGCGAAATGGTGTTGGTTGTAAGTAGCCAACAGCAGCCATTAGCTGTTGTGGTCATCAGCAGTAGAAGTGGTTCTGCTATGGAAGAGGAGGAAAGAAAAGATCTAGCACGTGGTCAATGGTGAAGAAAAAAGGAGACGAGCAGCCATATTGGATTTTGGCGGGCAAATATGAACAAAGACAATTCATATAAAGAGCAAGAGAACAAATGCATGAGATAGAAATAAATGTTGCATTTATTTAAACACATAAAATGAAAAGAGAGTACATGTATTAAGATAAAAAAGGGATAAAAATGTGTAAACAGTTTTTGAGAGAGATCGTACGAGTACAGAGGGAAGATAATAGTGTTTCTATCGTTAGCCAAATGTACCGAAATGCGAAGCCGGCTATTTGAACCGATATCTAGGTGATAATCGCGCCTAAGGATATGTAATCGAGACAAAAGAAATCAGTTAAGAAAAAGGCATATGACAGAAAGGAAAAATACCGGTATAGAATGAGCAGTTTCTTATCTGGAAGAACGTTTAAGACAGGAGTCGCTAACTTGATGTTGATAGAAACTAAAAGTAATCGATGATCATCGTAATCTCGAATAACCTATATTTGAGGCGTTTATTCATAGTGTAACAGTCACAGACAAATCAAATAAAACTAGCACTGAAAGAATAAATACAAATTATCTTCCCTTGATATTTTCTACCGTCCCTTATTTTCCCTCCTAGAATTGATGACGTCAGGCTCTCAGAGAGGTATTTAAAGAGTTTTGGCGGGCGAATTCACTCTCTCTGCCCATTTTTCGTTACTGCCAACACCGACTCGAGGTAAGGTGAAGTTTCACCCTTCCATTCTTCCTATTTTCTCTCTAGATTTTCTCTTTCTTTTATCTTTACGGTTATAGATATTTCTCCTCATTTTCTAAGGACCTTCTAAAAACACCCCTTCCTTTTTAGATACTTTTCTCTCACACTTTTTGGCATCTTTATCGACCACTATCTTACCGTAAAAGAGCTGCCTTATCTTAGCCGTATTATCTTCAGTGCTAGTAGTCATTATCCCTTACGACTAACCTGGTTATTCATTTGCTAGGGACGGTAACGAATTTACCCTTACAAATATATTCCTTTTGTTTATTGGGAACCTTTGTTTGGCCCTCATTAGATCAATAAATACTTTACCTTGTCAGTTAGAAAAGTGACTTGGATATTTCAAACTGTACCCCTGTTTTTTTTTCTTGTTTTTATTAATTTTAAAATCCGTGTAAGGGACATAACTCTTGTCCTTACTAATCTTTACACTCAGGAAGGGATTGGTGGAAATTCTGATTGTTTAAAAAAAAGACACGCATTATTCCCGGCACATACGTTACAAAGTATATATTCCGGGAATTTTATTGTTGGAAGGTAGTCACACCATATCCAACACTAGTTTCGGCATTTTAAGAGATGCCCATATTAAAAAAGAGAATGAGATTTTTAAGTACGTATAGTAACGCACGTAGTGAGCTCAAGGAGACTAGGATACTAAGTAATGAGGCAAAAGGGTTTTACGTGACTAGAAAGGTTGACCCAGGCGAGTGAGCCCTAGGCGGGCAGTAGGCATTGAAATCCGTATTGCAGGGGTTTTATGTTGGTGCTGACATCACAGAAAAAGGAAGCTATACTTATTTTCGGATTTGATATGGTCCGGGCTGGTTTTAACCGTGGTGAAAACCCAGTCCGATGTTCAGCTCCGTATATACGTATTTAGCTATTATTAAGCAATTGGGAGAGGAGAGTCAGCAGAGAAGAAGCTGGCAAATTTCCTATTAATATACATATATATATATGTGTGTGTGTGCGTGTGTAGGTAAGTGCTTCCCAAATGTGCGGTAGATTTGAACACATTGATGAATCTGTTCATTTGTCAAGGTACCTAGCGTTTCCCGTGTCGCACCAGTCATATATATGTGTGTGTGTGTGTAAGCGAATTTTTTCAGCACACACATATATATGAATGAATACCATATTAGTGGAGCAGATAACAGAAAAATCGTGCACATTTTGATACAAGCATGGAATTTGGTGTTTCATAGGTTTCTGATCAAATCTGCCCGATTGGCCCAATTTGAAGAACAAATTTACAGTTTTCTTCCACTATTATAAGATAGTGGAAGAAAACTGTAAATTTGTTCCATTATTCAGGCAGCTACATAATTCCATCGTCCCAGAACTTTTTATCTTTCTCAGCAAAGAACTGCTCCTGGTACCTTTTGAAGTCTTTCAGGAAATTGAACATTTTTCATTAAAGCAATTCTGTATGTGGTAATCCGAAGGTGCAATATCTGCGGAATAAAATTCCTAGCCCAGCTGTAGGAACTTTTGCCTGGTTTCCAAAAAAACATGCGGTTTAGAAAGTGATTTTCTGATTTTTTTGCAGGACCTGCCTCTATGGAAGATTGGTGAAACATAATATTAATCACCCTATTCCTGCCCATTTGGCTTTGTGTCGTATTAAGCTAAGCTTACTAAATGCCGAGAAAAGATAAGACAAGGCTGGCTGCTCCATGGCCAAACTCTGCTCCTACATCTACTTCCTTCTCTGGAAGGAGTTCGTAGTAGAGAACTATCTTCTAATCACACCATAAACATAGAATCAATGTCTTTGGATGCAAACTGGCCTTTGGTAGGATTGTGGTGCATCTCTGCTCCTACATCTACTTCCTTGCGTAATTCTACTATAAATTTTGGTGGTATGTAAGACTTGTCAATTTAGCGCAGGTGGTAACAGACCAGGCTAGCGATCACTAGGTTCAAATCACGGTAGGATTTTACATATCGGTTTACTCCCCTATTTTTGGTGAGGATTGTTCTTGTTCTTATGGATCGTAGAATTAATTTTTGATGGAGGTATATACATGTATATATCGTTAGAAAGGAAATATTATCAGCTTCCCAACTGTGTATGTTGCCAAATTGTATCTGTTGGGATTAAAAAGTCCAAAACGTGAAGCTAAG
>VCCN01000158.1:11162581-11174510 GCA_006491835.1 Architeuthis dux | reverse complement strand
ACAAATCATTATTCCAAAATTAATTAAAAGCTTATCTTATAGGCTTAAGTGCAGGAATCCTTTGTCAGTCAGATTAAGTGTTTGTTTGATGAGGCACTTCTGATGTTTCAGAGTATATTCAACCCACGCAAGAGTAATTATCGATCTAGAAACATTAACTCATTCACTTGAACACGCAGCAATTACCGGTCAACTTTTTTTTTTAAATTAAAAGGTCAAAGCGGAAGTAACAAAGTTTCGTTTCAGCCCACTTAATGCATAGCATCAGACATAAAGAACAGGATATTTATCAAAAGACAGTGATTAGAACTTTGGACTTTTTCTCTTGTTCACCATTTTATAAGAGTTTCTAATTAACCGATTTATCCATAATAGCAAGCATAAAATATTATCAAAGCTATGTAGTAGAAAATTAAAACTTTTAAAATGCTCGTGATTAGCGGATACATAGAGGACAGAAACAACTACAAATACTCATATATATTTACAACATGTATATATTTATGACACTAAACAAAATAATTCCAGAAAACCCTTTTTTTTATCTTGACACTTATCAGATGTAATCCAAATTTGAAAAGAAATCGTTTAGGAGATTTTAAATCACGTCACGACATTGTCTTAAATCATGACGTATTGGATTGTTGTTCTAAAACGTGCTCGAAAGTCAGTTATGTATGCCTGCACAATACCAGCTTTTTGGTATGCAGATCAACTCCAAAACACCAAGGTGGAAAGAAGATCTTGCAAAACTGATAATTATATATGTTGCAAATATATGTCAGTATTTGGAGTTGTTTCTGTCTACTATGTATCCGCTAATCACGGGCATTTTAAAATTTCAATATAAATCACGTGTTTTTGAGTTTATATTGTTGCCATCAAGAATTGGATATGCAACAGTAGAGAGTAAATAATAACAAAGTAATTTACATTGGAATACATTTCCAAGCTCTTCGCCATGTTCAGAATATTCACTTACCAAGACTAAGAAATATCTTCTATTATTAGATATTTACTAAGCATTATCTGACACAGGACTAGAATAACGGGGCACCTCGTGGGGATCGAACGCACAATATTAGCGAACAGTCTGGCAAGACTAGTTTGCTAATCATCGGTATTTACTAAACTTAGCTTAATCTGACACGTGACCACAGATGTAGGAAACTCAGTGAGAGTCGAACTCACAATAGTAGCAATGGCTTGCGAAACTAGCTAGCTAACCATTACCCCTACAACGATGCGCCCTACATACAGATATAGTTCCCATCTCTCTGACTCATACATGGAGGTTTAATATTTTTTACTCGTATACCAAGCAAATAATTTTATTCAGTACTTTGGCAAATCGTAATAGTCAAATAGTATTCCTGCCTAAATTTTGCCGCGATATGGTGACTTCTTATCATCAAACTCCCACAAAACCCACCATCTTGATCACAAGGCAATGTCTGTTGCTTCATGAAGCAGATAAGTTTGTAGAAACCATCAATCATCTCCTCTGGGCAGACGACAGCAGGAATATTACAAGATAAATCACGGATAGAATTAATTAAATTCACATCAACAATGATCGATAAATTTCTTTCGATAACTTCCAGTCAATCTTAAGCAATAAATAAATAAAATGAACGCATCAATCTAATTTAACATAGCGTTTGCTAGTTTTTGACTGAAAAAAATCTCACTTTTACCTCTCGATGAACCATTATTAATTTTTAGTATTTCTTTCATCTTAATTTTAGTTGCTTTTCATCGCAACTACTCAGACTGTCGGTTAGTGAGTAAACAGTGCAGATCAGAAATAAAGAATAAGCTCTAGACAAGACTCAAATTCGCATCCCTCTTACTCCAGGAATCCTGTCTATTACGGAAACTGCTCTACCAATTGAGCTACCAGAACTCTTAATCAACAGGTAGAGCAATTGCAGACAGAGATGCGAGTTTGAGTCTCGCGCAGAGCTGATTCTTCATTACCGATCTGCGCTGTTTACTCACTGCTGTAGACTGATGGTCCGAGTAGTTGTAGTGAAAAGCAACTAAAATTAAGATGAAAAAATACTAGTCAAAAAATAATAATGGTTGACATTGCTTCATCTAGCAAACAATATATATACAGATATATCACAACCTCCCGTTGACCACTAAAATTCCTTCTTTTTTTCTTAAATAATGGTACTTATTATTTTCAATCAACCTGGTGGCTTAGTTTTGTTTTAACTGCTGTCTGATATTTAGCAAAATACAGTAGTTCAATCTTATAGACTGGTCTCTCTGGACGAATGTCCTCATCTTGGTTGTTATGGTAATAACGTTGTACTGTCGAAAATAATTCGCTAACCGAGCAACCATTCTCGACGCAAGTTACTCATATCCATTTCTTTTATACTACAGTAATTTATGAGCATAAACATACTTTTAATTCTACCTGGCGATCTGAAATCGATAAAATTCTATTTAAAATTCAAAGAACAGTCCACCTGTTTCTGACCGCAACCGATTGATCTACTACTACTGCCTTCACAACGGCAAAAAGGTGAAACAGCATTGAACTGCAAGACATTTGATGTTTGAAAGTAGACTAAAGGTAGGTATCTCTCAGGTACTGCTTTCGTAAAGTAACGTAGTTGTTTTTTTGTTTTTTTAGATGGGAGATGAAACAATGAGATACATTCGAGATGATGGAAGGTATTGGAGAAAATGACATTCTGTTAGTGATAATAACAGGATCCTCTTCTTTACACACCTTGAAGACAAGTGTAACTTTCTTTAATCGAGTATGATGAATTTAAACCACAGGTCCAGAGAAATCTAGTGCTTGTAATGTTTGGTGTGTCATGGAAGGGATAAGTTTATTTACTAAAATTAACTTAGTCAATAGTGAGGCATCTGTGAGGATCGAACTCACAGCACTAGAGAATTGGTCCCTGAGACAAAATTGCTAACCATCGCACTATGTTAGGCACAATTGGCGTAGATATATAGTTATTTACTAATAGGAACCTTTGGCTCAGATACAGGTTTCCCCCACAATCCAAACGTTGAGCCTTCCTATGAAACCTTTTGTAAGCCAAAATGGCATAAAGCGAAGAAGTAATTACCATTAACATTTTGAGCGTTCCCAGACCCCCCAAAGCATCCTGTTATGTCAGCCACTTTTACGTTAAGCGTAGGCTTTTCTGATACGGTAGGAAACATCTCGCTAATGGACGAACAAGATAAATCCAGATAAAGCACAGCTGCTCACAGTTCAAAGCCATAATGGCTTGAGATCTTTCGTAGAAGCGAAGTGGCGTAAAGCGAGGAATACCTGTGGGGTTTTTTTCGTTTTCTTTTCTTTTCCTTTTACTAATAAGCACATTTGGCTCAGATTTCGTTATTTACTAGACGTAGCTTAGTCTGGTATAACGATACAGTAGAGGAGCATCTGCGAGGATCGAACTCACAACACTTGCGAATTGGTCACTGAGACGAGCTTGCTAACCACCGCTCCATGGTTGGCGCTCCTATTGAAATGATGTGGATTGTTATACGATTGCGTTAGGTTAAAAGGATTATTTCATCTTTGGAGTTTTCCTTCTAAGATAAAGCTAAAGAGGCTTAGACGAATATTAAAGTTTGAGTTAGCTTGGCTTCAAGTCTAACCACGCGATTGGTAAGTGTAAATTTATATTCGTAAATGAGAGAGAGGGGGGGAGAGAGAGAGGGGGAGAGAGAGAAAGAGAACAATGCGTATGTAGAAAAAAAGAAACAAACAAACAAACAAACGAAGAAATAAACAAAACAAAAAAACAAAACAACAACACCCAACTTACCGATGACTTGGTCCCGGTCACATGGGCCATAAATAACAACATGAAAACTGCTACATACATTTCGGTAATGATTGTTTTTTCGACCTGCAAAATATCACAGAATAAAGGCAAAGAATTACAAAAAGAAAACCAACTGCTTGTTTAATAGTTCCACCACTTAATTATTACCTGCAAACATGAATTTACATTATCAGTAAATAGGAATGAACAACAATGAAAAAAGGATTTAAGCGTGTAAGCGACAACTGATTTTAAAAATGTATGGTAGACAATGCAGTACACATATATTTGAGTGGGGGAAAATAAACAAGATTAAAATGCATCACAGCAGCACTGTGCAAAAAAAGGATATCGTTTGCGGGTCCCATAATTAGAAATAGCTATCAATTTACACAAACAAACAACATAACAAACAATACGGAAAATACAGCCGGTAAATATTTTTTCATCATTTCGGTATATTTAATTATTCATCCTTGTTATAATATTTTTTATATAAGTTTCAGTCGAACCACGATATAGAAAGAATTAAAAAAATATACACGAAATCCATCACTATTATTTCTCTTTTTCCAAGTTTAGGAATAGTGAGATGACATCATTAACGCTTTGGAAAACAGGGTGTTACTCCCCACTAAAAGCTAACGTCCATAATTTTAAAGTACGGGTGCTTTAAGAAAAACGAATACGTTGCATTTTCTTTTTCTCACCGAAAAAGACTCAAAATGCTGGGTCATTTTCATTAGTTCGTACAACTAAAACGAAAGCCCTAACTTGCAATCCTTACGGGGAGAAACAAAATAAACTCAATATATAAATTCCTACTGGTTATGAAAATTTTGGTCTGGTGGGGACTAACGAAAAAGCCCCTAAATGCTATGTCCTATATTGCTATTTTTTTCTTATTTCAAATTTTTGACATTAGCTTATTCTTTGGGCAAAGCTGCACAAATCTGACAACTTGACTGATCTGCAACCCAACTAAAAAGATATACAAGACTGACCATTCGGGAGAAATGTTGAAATGTTTTGATTCGCCAAGATAAAATTACTGTTAAAATTTGAACCAAAAACACGAACTGAGTTTCTAGTCGGCGAGAAAAAGAAAATGGAACTTTTTTCTTTCTTTTTAGGCTTCCGCACTTCCGATTATGGACGTTAGCTTTTGTTGGGGACTGACGAAATATCTCCCTTTTTAGACTTTCAGTTTGAAGAGTGCTCTAGGCTACAGCAGTCTTAGTTTGATCTCATTCAGCTTTTTAGCTGGGATCAGTCGTATCTCGTCTTCGAGTGTGAGACAGCACAACTAAAGTGAGCCTCGTCCCTAGGGATCCGTCCCCCAGACAGCACCTCCTCATTGCACTAACGAAGTAGAGTCAATGGTACGTCCTGACGCCGGTTGAACTGTGCAATTTTGCCTTTGTCCGTACCTACTCGTGTTCCCCCTCACATTACATTTGACTCGTGTCTTATTAGCCCCCGTGCGAAGGTAAATAAATAACCTCTTTAGCCTTAGTCTAAGACGAAACCTTTTAGTGTGGATCTTATTGCAGTGGTTCTCAATGTGGGCGCTAGTGCCCCACCCCCTGGGGGCGTTGGTTTGTTTCAAGGGGCGTTGAGGTGACTAAGGACCTTAAGGGGGCGTTTGAGCTTCTAGAGGGGGCATTGTGGAGATTCAATAACATCTATGATTCTGATTTACAAATTGCTGTTGTTTAGTAGTATCTGCTTAGAAATTCATTGATATACTTACTATAACATTTTCCTTAATAAAACCTTTGAACTGAATGTTAATGTTTCTCTTTATAACGACAAGTTACCACATGTCTTTAAAAATTTGGGTTGAGTACTTCTGATATTTAAGCTACAGTGTAGGGGGCGTTGACATGTAGCTAGGTGTCATAGGGGGGCGTTGAGCTGAAAAAGGTTGAGAAACACTGAGCTTACGCCATTGTGAAAGGCATGTACTTTGAAACTCACACTAGTGCAAACAAATTAAAATCACAAAATCTTGTTTCAGCTGTTCCACATTAAAATATACCAGTGCGATTTTACTTTGGTGAATTTCGTAAGATACATTTCAGATAGTAGGATTTCTCTATATTTTTTGTCCTTGGGGTTCTGCTTTTACACCCAAAGGTAAAGGGAAAACAAATATAGGTTTCCCCCGCTATCATATAGAAGTGATGGTGGCATGTTAGTCTTCGAAGGTTAGGGTGGTGGGAGGAACACGGTACTGGAATGTAGTAAGATTGTGCGCGCTACCTCTAAACCGATTCGCTGTAAAGCAAACGCAAAACACTATTTTCGTTTTTTATCTTCTTCGTAAAATCGAAAAAGTGGCAAAAAATGAACTTTCGAAAAGCGGGGAAAGGAAAATTTGGAAAAGAAAGGTAGCTATAATCCGGACATACGGTTACATATACGTTCATAGAAACATGTATCGTGACTAAAAACGTGGTTATCATCTGTAGCCATATTTATTTGAATACACATTTGTTACAATATACGCATACATACCACATATATGGCTCATATGAAGATTGTTGAGACTTAACTCAAGTCTGTCAAAGCGATTCCCATTGCATTTTAACTGAATCCGATTCGACGTCTGATAAAAAGTAACGATTAAAAGACCACTTGCAGTAAGTTTTGTCTGGGTAAAGAATCAGACATAAACTGAGTGATAAACTGAGTGATAAACTCAATTTATGTCTGATACTTTACCCAGAAAAAATGTAATGCGATAAAAATATATATATATATAAAAATATTATAACAAGGATGAATAATTAAATATAGCGAAATGATGAAAAAAGATTTACCGGCTGTATTTTTCATATATTTTATTCTGTTTTTTGTTTATGTATTCATCATTGTTTATATACTTATCATTGTGTGTCTAGTATACTTGTCAAGATTATAAACTATTGTGCCACAACGACAATTAAAAATACTATAACAAAGTGTGTTGTAGATTCACAACGAGAATGAACATGAGCAAAGAAAGAAAATTTATAAACAGAAGAGAAATATAGATCCTGTCACTGCATGCCAATAATATGAAGTGTGGCTATTAAATAACGAGAACCATCTCTTTATCGATAGAGACCATTTCTGCAATCATTTTGATCCTGAGCCATTGATCATTAGAACGATTCATTTGATTTGTTTTATAACATTCTCGACGGTTCTTGATATGCATTGGCGTTCATCATTTTCTTCTTCTTCTTCTTCTTCTTCTTCTTCTTCTTCTTCTTCTTCTTCTTCTTCTTCTTCTTCAAACAACAACAACAATCCTCACCAAATGTAACTGTTTATCTGTGCCATCACGGTAAACCAAACCGATATGTAGAATTAACATTCCCTACTGTGATTTGAAGTCACGACCAACTGATTGGTATGCGACTCTCTTGCCGACTGAGCTAAATTGACAAGTCTTACATATCCACGGAAATGTATGTTAGAAATACGCAAGGGCTAATTCTAATAAATAAATAAATACATTTACAAAGTTAACATTTCCCTACCGTGATTTGGAATCACGATCAAGTGATTGGTAGCCGGTTATTTTGCCGACTGAACCAAACTGACAAGTCTTACATATTTATGAATGTATTTATTATATATACAATACAAATGTTGCAGTAATCATATTCAGTCGGAATAGAAGTAGGAGTGGAGTTTGACCATGCAGCAGCCAGGCTTGTTTATTTATTTATTTGTTTTTTTCCCCTTCGAGTAACCGTATTGATAAGAAGACAACAAATATTTATAAGATGCAAAAATAAGCTACTGTAAAGAAATGAAAGGCAAAGAGAGAGAACGGGGTATAAAGTGCCTACCATTGCGAATACCCGCTAGTTGTCAATCAAACAGAAATATTCGAAGAAAGAAAAACGAGAGAAAAGGGGAATAAAAAGAAATTATAATGAAAGAATTGATCAAAAATACAGAGAAAGAAAATGAAGAAAAGAAAAGGAAAAAAGGAAATAAAGTTGAACAATATTACGAAGGAAAGAAAGGAAGAAAGAAAACAGAATTTTGAATAAATAATTAAAGAAAATGAGAAAGAAAGTTAGGAAAGAAATATAAGAATAATTGCAAAATGGGGAAAAATCAACAAACGAATAAAAACGATAGAAAAAAGATAAAGAAAAGGGCGGTGAAAGGGGGGGGAGAAAGACAGAGATGGGAAAGAGCGAAATATAGAGCCAGAAAGAGAGAGATAGAAAAGATAGAGCAAGGAACGTAGTGAAAGAAATATGAGAGACAGACAGACATAAAAAAACAGATAACGAAATTAAGTAGATAAACGAACAAAGAAAGAAACAAGCAAACAAACCAACAAAAGACTGTAAGAAAGAGAGAGAAGCAAATATGACTTGGGTGGCTTGAAGGCTTTTATTTGCTGCATGTCCATCAAGTGGCATGTAATCAGCTCGAAAAGACAGCTTTGGTGCAAGCGAAAAAACGAAAACGGACATGGCCTTATTGGTTGAAGAAACGAAAAGCCTGTTAGAATCTTTTCTCGTTTGCGTCTGGGTTTTCTTGCGTTCAACATGGCTTTTCTCTCGTGGGAGTGTCTTGTGGATAGAGACCAGATACTGTGTCGGCTGTACATGCATCTATACACACAGTAAGCGAGAACATATGCATGCGTATAAAGATACTAACACTCCAGTGTACACACATACATAAAGAGTTCTCTACATACACACAGTTATACGCATGTGCATGAAAACACTAACGCATATCGGAAAAGAAAATACACATAAACATACGAGGTCTGCCCGAAACGTATCTAGCCATTTTGAATATATCGAGAACTGGTTGCGCGGCCTTGATTTAACTTGGCAATCAATCAGAGATGACATTACTATGCATGCGTGAACAGACACTCTATCATCGCATTCACAATGACCGAGCCTGCCCATTCTTCACGTCTCGTACCGGGCTTTTTGGCAAAACATCGCATCACACAGGTTTGTCAACCCTCCCTTACAGTCCAGATTTGAATCCGTGCGACCTCTGGCTTTTCCCAAAGAGATTTCAGGCCGTAGACGAGATTAAGGAGAGCGCAACCAGGCAGCTGATGGCGATCCAGGAAGAGGACCTTGTAGGCTGTTTTGAAAAGTGGAAGGGACGCTGAGATAAGTGTGCGAGGTCCTAAGGGGAGTACTTTGAAGCGGACTAAGGCGCCATTGCCCTAGGTAGGCTATTTTCCCGTTAATATTAAATGGCTCGATACGGACAGGTCCCGTATGCTTTGTAATCGTAAGAGCAAATAGGATTTTACAAGTATAAGATCTGATAGTTGTGAAATAGCCCTGTACCTTGGTTTGACGTAAAGATTTTCCCTTTAAAAGAAGGAGAGACGATTTTTTAGATACGCCCACGCATCTCTATGAGACATTTTTTCAATCGGTCCCTAATATGTTAAATATCATCTTTCTCAGCCGTATCATGTTGGATTGATATGAAACTTGGTTCAGACCTTCGAGTGAACCATCTTCATCTTCCTCTTCCTCCGCCTCTTCCTCCCCATCCTCCTGATACTACTACCACAACTAGTAATGCTAAATATCAATTTTCTCAGTCGTTTCATGTTGGATTGATATGGAACTTGGTTTTCTTTCTCTTCCTCCGCCTCCTCTTCCCCCTCCTCTTCCTGCTACTGCGACTACGGATGGTGGAGGCATCTTTGAACTTATGGCTTTTGGTTTTATTCAACGTTACTATCATCTACGTCTAGGTTATATTTACCTGTTTAAGTGTGTAGTTGTATACGTAAGTATACATCCATCTTTATAGATATCTACTTGACTTTGTTTAGTCTGGCTCAAAGCCACAATACTGAAGTACTCAGTGAGGATCGAAGTCACTATATTGTTAATGATCTACGAGACTAGCTTGCAAAAACCTACTCTACGACAGCTGTCCACTAGATTAAGCTTAGTTTAGTCTAGAACACGGGTTGGCAACCTACGGCCCGCGGGCCAGATCCGGCACGCCAAGAGATATTGACCGGCCTACGAGCAAATATTGAGATAATATGCTTATTGTTTATGTTTTAAAGATTATTTGTGTTATATGATTCAAAAGATGCCTCGATTGAAATAAATTGAGTTCTTCGACTATTAATTGGCATCATTGGTTAAGCACAACTGATTTTCTACCATGCGTTATACATTGATTCATGTAATAAAATGGATATTTCCGATATTTCAAGCTTTTGTTATGGCATTTATCTGGTCCACCGTCCACTGATTGATACACGGCCCGCAGAGACAAAAAGGGTCCTATTGAGCACTGTTATTATAAATACCACATCATAATAATATTTTTTTTATCATTATCACGATGAATATATATATATATATATATATATATATATAGGGGGGGGGTAGTGGGTTGGTTGGACCTGGGTGTGTGTGTTTTGGGGAATGTGTGTATATTTCAGATGTCAGATGCGTGTGTTATTTATAGAAAACTGGATGTGTGAGTGAGTGTGTTAGTGGATCACGTGTGTTTAGGTGTTTGTTGTATGTGTGTATGAGTATGTGTGAACCTTGGTATATATGTATTTTGGATGCCAGGTGTATTGCTGTGGTATCTGGAAATGCACTACCCTGCTTCTATGGGGTGTCGGGTAGTTCGGATAGTAGTATTTGAGGAGTAGCGCCCGTTTTAAACATTTTAACAAGATTGTGATGTAAACATTTTCGTAACAAAACTCTAAAAATGCTTCTGTTTTCCTTTTTTTTGCACATAGTTTTTCTGGACTGGATGAAGTTTTAAAATCTTTTGAGATTATTAATTCCTATCTCACTCTTTTAATTTTAAACTTGTCAAAAAAGGTCCATGCAAAAGCTGCGATCTTCCCATAAAACACATCGTATTTGTTTATCTAGGTAAAGCTGCTGAAGTCTCAGTGACGTCAATCGGTGTCAAGCAAAACATGTCCCTTTTCGATTCGTCAATTTCTAGGGTGCCATATTTCAACTTGATCCAATACAAATCATATATAAGAAATCCGATATATGTTGTTGATAATATTTAATCAGTGTGCTCGACATATGAAAAAGTTAATATTATAATTAACACTATCATTTGGAGCTAATATTCCATATTGAAACAAGTTCTTAATGGCCGGCTGACTACACCGTGTTACTTGTCTTCAGGTCAGCAATGCCCAGTTTTCTCTTTCTGTTAGTGGAATTTCACCCTGTCTCCTTTTTGACCTGGCACTTTTCAGATTCCTCCTATTCACAAAGCTATCTAATTCTCTTGAGTTTTCCTCCTCTTTTTCTGTTTTTGGGGTGGTTTTCTAGGCTTCTTACTATGTTTCTACATTAGTTTATCTACGACTTCATTCATTTCTGTTTATATTGTGGGGTTGGTTTTTTCTTAAAAAACGAAACTATTTTGTGTTTTTATATATATATAAGACGGTTGGTATTAAACAGATTTTGTATTTTTTCTTTGTTGGGTATATCTAATTGTTTCTTGGTTTTACTATATTTTGCGTTAGGTGTCTATTTCAAAATTCTTCAGGGGGTATATCTCTGATTTGTTATTTTCTGTATTTGTTTTTGACTGCGGTATTTTTGCATTTTGTTTTCATTTTATGTTCCTGTTTTTTAGCTGGAAAGCTAATTTATGGCTGCATTTTGAAAAAAACCTCCGTTATAAGGTTGAGTAACTTATCCCTATTTCTGCATGTTAGAATCCTAAATTTTTCTTCTAGGCATAGCCAACATTTGCCGTGTAGGTTATCGGGTGGATAGGTGTGTGCTAAGATAGACCATTTAATTTGTGGGGTTAATCCTTTTTTTTATCTACCAAATATATTTTTATAGTGTAGTGCTGTGTTTATATTTTTCCTGTGAGAAACTCATTTTATGGTTCGCGAACCTTTTCTTCCACTTTCCTTTCGATACACCGATATAATGCTTGCTGGAATGTGGATTTTCCATTGTGTATACCTCCGCCTTATATACTATGTAAACCCATGTAGAAACATAGTAAAAACCCCAGAAGGCCACCCCAAAAACATAAAAAGAGGAGGAAAACACAAGAGAATTAGATAGCTCTGTGAATAGATGGAA
>VCCN01000158.1:11064976-11076602 GCA_006491835.1 Architeuthis dux | reverse complement strand
AAAAGATAGTTTGTCAGGGTTAGCTTTGCTCTTCATTGGAAGAGAGTTGTCTATTGAGATGGATTATAATTAAATAATAGATACCTTTGCAAGAATAAAGCCTAGACGAAAGAGGCTGTTGTAGTTGCTTCATACATTTTTCATATTATTTGGTTATGTTTTCATTTTACGTTTAAAATGTGAAATAATTAAATAACACACGTTTTTTTATGTTTTGAATACGTTATGGATTTATGAGCTTACTGTAAAATATGTACCTCTTTCTACAAAGATTCTAAAACGTATTGCAATAATACAAATATTTTCTTTGAAGCTTTAATTTTGTTTCAACTGCAAGAAAATAGCATAAAGTTAGTCGTAAAAAATTACTTCAGCGTGATTGTTTTCAATTAATAATACGAAAAACTAGGGGCTAACAGGTTATTGCGTTCCGGTCCTCAATACATTTTAAATGAATATCTGTATCTAATTAAAAAATTTAAATAATTCTATTAAAAATCTCCCGAACATTAGATTTTGTAAAACTTTACATTTCTCGATTATTAAAACTCAGTTTTATTTAATAACAACGGTTTTAGAAATAATCATGGAGAATAAAGAATTTTAAAATATTCAAATTATGTTTTTTGTGGAAAAAAAACTTTTAAAAATTAATTTCTGAGCAAATATTTAATTTTTTTTCACAGCCGCAAAGTCTACAACATATTTAAAAAATAATCCCGGAATAAAAGTCTCAGGAAGAAAATTTACGGAAAAGTCACAATTAAATAGGTAATCAAAATATTTTAAGGTTGGGGGCGCCAAAATTATCTTTGCCCCCGGGCGCTGAGAACCCTTGCTATGCCACTGGTAGACCCAAGAAGATGGCGGGTCGTGATGAGTGGGCAGTTATTAGAGCACTGCTGCAAAACCAGTCAGTCCATCGCTCATCTGAAGGCAGAAACAGAGCTTAAAGTTCACAAAGAGACCATCAGACGAAAAAATAGGAAGTCAGGATTCAGGCACAGAAGAGAATTGCAGCGTACGGCTCTGAAAATGATCTACAAACAACGTAGACTGATATCTCTTTTCTAAACGGGCATTTGGCCTGATCATAAGTTATACACTAGTTACCATAACAAAATTAACTATTTAGATCACGTCAATTATCCATGAATTTCAAGTTTAGTCGCAACGAAAATGTTCAATAATTAAAATTCCGTTGAAATAACTCGACTCATGATAACTGCTCAAATATTACTATTGGACAGTGTTTCTAAGATGACCAACCTTATAATCACAAACGGTAATACATTTAATACAGAAAATAAATAATTATTCAAGTTTTTCACTTGAGTTTAAAGTTTTGTGATGCTCTGTATATTTGTAAGTGTGCAATCGCTAAAAATACCAGTAGATTATAACCAAAGAATTGTTCTTAAGACAGAAAAAAACACGGTGCTTTAGAATTTCTAGGGAACGAACAAATTATCCAAGCCTAACTATTGTTAACAAGGAACATAATATATGTCACAGAGTGTCGCCCATTAATGAGTACACCCCTAATTTCCTTATAAACCAAACATAGCAGATATTATCAGGTATTATTTATCAGCATTGAAACTGTCGCCAAAGATTTTTTTTAATTACAGATAGGGATGTACTCGTTTTTGGACTGTAACATATTCATATTCTTTTCAATGGTGAGGAGTTGAGTCATAAATAATACCTGATAATATCCGTTTTGATTGTGTAATATTCCACTAGAAATAATAAAATCCTGCTATGTTTAGTTTCTAAACCAAACTAGCAGGATTTGATTATTTCTAGTGGAACATACAATTTACATTTTATTAAAAAGTGGTAGGGTTCTACTTATTTATAGGCGACACTGTAAGAATTATTAACTCTACCGGTAGACCACAAAATGACCTTGAAAGAGAGAAAATATAAAAGTATGAACACTTAGTAAAGATATTATGTATGAGATTGGCGGTCTTTTCTTGGTTTCTTTGGGTTAAAACCTAAAACCAGCCAAAAGAGAGAAAAAATTAGTTCTAGAAAAGATGGGGGTCGCACAATTCATTGTTAAATAAAAATGTGTATCTCAGGTTCAACTTGGTGCCCCTTGACTTCCGAAGCATTTGACATAACACATATGGTAAAAAAATCTAACAGTGAATATATCGTATACGCCTGTAGAATGATTTTGAAAGATGACTCCAGGCGTTCGAAATGAAATTCCTGGGGAAGCTTCTCCAAATCTCCTACAATGAATAGGCGAAGAGCAAGGTCGATAGCCTTGTTGGTCCCCTGGAACCTCAATTTGCCTTGCGGCGAAAGTGGTTCGGTCACGTCACGCGGCACGACGTCCTATGCAAGGCCATCGCGCAGAGCACCGTCGAGGGGGGGGGGCGTAGACCAGCATGGAGGAGGACTTCAGCTTCTGCTCTCAGGTGCCCCGACGACGGCAGCAAGTCAAGGGACTGAACTGAGGATAACTTTAGTCATATACACTATGGCCGGATGGATGTTTTGTAATCATTGTTAGTACTTGAGAATTGGAGAGCGTTGCTGAAGTAACATTCTAAATGATGGGGGACTAAGCATCTGTCACCGGCTTCCGGAGATTTTTGTTCAAGATTTAAGAAATATGTTGCTACATTGGAGATGCGAGATTAGTTTTGCTACACTACAAAAGTGTCCTTAGAAGATATTTACTAAGCATGACTTCGTCCGTCACAAGGCCACGATAGCGGGGAATCCAGTGAGGGTCGAATTCTTTTTTAAAAAAGCTCGCTAGACTAGTTTTCCCACCAACTGTTTACTGCTGGCGCCCAGATAAATAAAGAAAGAGCATTAAGAACATATGGAGAAAATTATTTACTACAAATAAAAAATGATAAATATCTCGCCAACTGCAGCTACTATTGCGACTGCTACTACAACAGCAACAAAGATGATGATAAATACAATAATATTAATAATAGAGAAACGAAGGGAATTGTAGACGAAGTGACATAGAGGACACTTGAACAGAAAATACTAATTCCTATTATAGCAGCCGAAAAAAGTGTATGAGAGCAAATTATAATACGGTTAAGAAAGACAAGACACAGAAGAATAGAAACAGTTGCCTGTGTGGAAAAAGCGACGAATCAGTCAATCACATAATAACCGAATGCCGTAAATTAGCTCAGTAGGAACAGAAAGATGAAGATGAGTGGGTAGGAAAGGTTATTCTCTGGGAATTGTGCAAACGGCTGAGATATGGCCATGAAAACCAATGGTATATGCCCAAACCAGAAGCTATTTAATAGAATATAAAATTTAAAATTGTATGGGACTTTGAAATTAAAACATCCAATCCAGGCCAGGACATCGTAAACATACAAAAGGTGATATGCCTGATAATAGATATCGCGCTTCCAGCAGATCAGTGAAAACCTTGCCATGGAACTTAATAAATTGTAAAACATGAAGGTGACAGCTGTACCAATCATTATCGGCGCGCTTGGAAGTCCCGAAGGAAATCGTAGATCACGTTGACAAGCAAATTACGCATGGGTTGAAAAGGCATACAATGGGCTACAATTACCAAATATTTGTTAATTTAATATTTAATTTCATTAATTTAATATTTATTACCATATTTACTCGAGTACAATGATGCCTCGAATATAATGTGACCCCCTCATTTGTAGCAAAAATCAGTATCCTCTTATCGTTGCAGATTTAAAAATACACAAAAACTAAAACACAAACACTAAAACTATTTACTCAGTAACTAAAGATCCAAATTCTGCATATTTGATGATTTGTCACCTACCATTATACAGAAATAAATGTTACCCGTCATTTTTGACGGGTTCTATGCAAGTCTTATTATAATTCACCAAAAGTCCGTCCGCCCATACAGTCTACCGCAAATAACACACAAGACCTTATGAAATCTTCTGTATACTACTGGGACCCCCAGAGCAAGTTTTTAGCAAACTGTTTTTTTTTTAAATCCCTGTGTTTTTAGCTGGGATGTTCGAATTACGGTTTGCGACGTAGCTGTTTAAGTGTAAAATTGTGAGTGAGAGAGAGAGAGAAAGAAAACATTTTTCGCGAGCATGGATTTCAAAATCTTAACAGCTAAATATTTGTGTTAAATTAATATGTACAGACCCACGTACTTCTTTTTTTTAAATTTCAAATCGTCAATTGACGTCGTTGATATAGAAACAAACGCGGCAAAGAAAAACAAGTTTGTCTATTTTCTAATTGTTTCATTTTGCTTTTGTTCCGAAGATTTATTGATATTTCAATTCCATAATTATTAATAATAAAAATATATCTAACAATATATAATACGGAACTTTTCTTTCATGAATTCTCTTATTTATACTGCTATAGAATGTATATACTATTAATAGTGAAATTTCTATTGTTTTTAATCTGCTCACTATCAATGAAAAGGTGTTTCTTTTTTAAAATTTTAAAATAACAAGAAAAAACGCATAATGTTTAAAAAAAGAAAAAGGAAAGTTAAGATTCATTTGAGCGAACGTATGTAAAAAAATTATGAAAAAATAGTTTTACTATGTAATATTTACATTGTAAATTGGACAGTGTCGTTTTAAATTATACGTACATTGTAAATCGATCACCCACTTTAGAGCCAATTCACTTGCTTCCCCTATAAAAGTTACCTTTTCTCAAAAACGAAAGATTTCCGGAAAAAAAACATTTTTTTTCATAATATTTCACGTGTGTTCGCTGAAACGAATCTTAAGCGGTGTCCACGTACATTTAACATTTTTCCGAGATCGTAAAAAACTGTAAAAGTCATAAACGTCACTTTTTTAAAAACAAATTAAATTAAACACTGATTTTCATCTTTCTATCTATTTTATTCTCTTTTTTTTACAGCAATTTATCCCTATTTATTTAGTCTAGTAATAATAATGGGCCGTGCATCTCGTAAATGTATTTCGGAAGTCTGCAGTTTGGTGAAATCGTTTAAATTGTAGGAATCAGAAAAAACAATAGAATAAGCCGTGACTTGATGAATCAAAAATTATTTCCTTGCTCAAAGACGGAGATGTGATCTATTGAAACACGCAAAAGCTGATAAGAACTATGACTCAAAAGAAAAACATTCTAAAAATCTTATTTGTGTCCTAAATTTGCTCATGCAAGACTTAGTATTGTTTAAGTATAGTCATTAAGTGGGGGACAGGAAGTGGTAATATTGCAATGGGCATGCGCACTAATGCCTTTTGCAAATTCTTTTTAGTATTATTGTTTTTATTTTGGTAATATGCAACATTTTTAGGAAGCCTGTTCTTTGTTCTTTCAGTATGGTTTCATAAATCCATTAAGATTTTTAAACACGCATGAAATAAAATAAAAAAGGACGCAGATAACATCAAACAGTTTTACAACTATTAACTTGGTCATAAATCTTACGCAAGTTACTTTAACAAAAGTTTGACTTCAAAAATTTAAAAAATATTTCTCGATAGCAATGTTTGTGTTACTTGGGAGAAACGAACAAGTTAATTCACTGTGAAACAGGGTCTCTCCAATATCACTGTTCATAAAAAAACCCAGGTATAATGGAAATTATAATCGTTATGTAAATGATATCTAATATTCTTAGATGGACCATTTTCATTATTCTATGAATCACTCTGACAATATTCCCCCTTCTTTGCTGTTTTTAACACTGAAAAAAGTCCCTCGCGTGTCCATGGGACATTTTGTGCAGCAGATTATCATTTATATTATATATGTATTTTACAAAATATTTTATAGAGAACGAGAACAAAATGTTTGAAAGCAATCTTAAATAAGTCTGTTTAGACAATCAATAACTGAGGTGACAGCTGATAAGTTAAAGGTTGCCGATTTAAAAAATAAAATAAAATCACTAACAAAAAAGTATATCTCCCGCGTGCCAATAAAATGTTTTCGCGTGCCACTTTGGGCACGCGTGACATAGGTTCGCCACCCCTGCTCCAGATAAACTTTTAATTAATATAAACACGGTTTCCTATTGTGTGATTCTTTTTTCCAATATGTTAGCGTTGTATATTCCGAATTCGAAGATTTTACTCGATTGACGTTATCTGTAGGGCGGAAGGTATCAACGAGCTTTTTGTAAGATAAGGAAGGATTAATGCCTGTCACTGGTATGTCCTCATGCTACGTTTTCCCCCAACAACAGATGAAGGTATTAGGAGTGGCCATCGAATTTCAGTTGCTTATTTTGACTTGAAAGAAAAATTCCGCAAGTCACCGACAAATACTTGCTAGGATTGTTTGCGCATTAAATAGCTTTGTGTCTAGTTTAAGCAAGAGATTTTCTTGTTATGTAAGCGGTCGCTGTCTGATGAACACTACATTCCATCCCTTTAGTAACAGATCGGCTTTTGGGAAGCTGCTCTCAAGTGATGGCTAGAAAATATCGTTTTCCCTTGAAGTTTGCCGTTATTCTGCTTGTAAGAAGAAACTTGTATTTTTCTGCTGTTAGAATTTTCTTTCTTTTTTCATCTGACTTTTTTGCTTGCTCCATTCTTTCTTTTTCTATCCTTTCTTTTTCTTTCTTTTAGCTTTCTTTCTTTCTTTTTCTTTCTTTTTTCTTTTCTTTTCCTTTCTTTCTTTTATTTTATTCTTTCTTTCTTTCTTGGTTTTGTCCTTTCTTTCTTTCTTTCTGTCCTTTCTTTCTTTCTTTTTCTTTCTTTCTTTTTGAATTTCTTCCTTTCTTTGCTCGGTCTGTTTTATATATTTTCGTCTTTTCTTTCTTTTCTTTTTTCCACTTTCTTTCCCTTTCCATGTTTCTTTCTTTCTACTTGTTTGCTCCCCGTCGCCATTTCTTCGTTTAGTCTTCTCTGTCTTTCTTTCTTTCTTTTTCTTCCTCTCCACTTTCGATCTTTTTTCCTTCGCTTTCTTTTCTCTCACTTTTTTACTTTTTCTTTTTTCTTCACTTTCTATCACCCTTTTTTTGTTTTATTTTCTTTCTCCTTCTTTGCTGTTTATTTCTTTTTCTCTTTTTCTAAATTTCTTCCTTTGAACTCCTGCATTGCTCATGCCTTAATCAACCTCATACTTTTTTCACTTCCGTTTCCGATATCCTCATTCCTTTTCTTTCGATTCTACTTCCTACCGTTCTTTATTCACTTTTGTTCTAAAAGATCTAATCATCTTTTTTTCTCCACCTTCTTCTTGTTATCCTTCTCCTTTTTTTTCTTTTCATACCTTCCATCCTTTCGTTATACTTTTCCCCTCGCTTCTTTTTACCTTTCCTTATTACTTTTCTTTCGATTCTTCTTCTTCCTTTTTTTTATTCACTTTCGTTCTCAGCGATCTCTTCTTCTTCTTCTTCTTCTTCTTCTTCTTCTTCTTCTTCTTCTTCTTCTTCTTCTTCTTCTTCTTCTTCTTCTTCCTTTTTTAGCATGATCATCATCATAACCATGATTTTTTATTGCCATAAACAAGAAAGGGGCGAGTATTCGCTAAGAACGTTGCCCACAAAGAGGCTTACCTATTGTAGCATATTTATTGGAAATCGGATAAAAAAAATCTACGTGCGTGCAATAAATATCTTTTTTCTTCCTTTTCCCCACTTCATACTATCATAAGAAAATAAGCTGCAAGCAAAGCAGGAAATGGTTAAGAAGCTTCTGGTTGTTTTCTAAATAGCAGTCTATTGAGTATAGTTTTTTTAATACAGTCTATGAAAAGACAATAAATGAACAAAGATGACACCCAATAAACAATAAAGATGTTTGTACTGGAGCCAGGCCAAGTGTAAAATGACTTTATTTTAGCCTTGTGAACCTGTGAGACGGAGATTAGATGTTTACCAAGCTTGCTTAGTCTGGCACAGGGCCACAATTGTACAGCACCGAGGGAGGACTAAACTCTTTACACTAGCGAATAGGCTGCATGACCAGCTTGCTGACCATTGTTTTATGTCAAGCACTCCTCTCAAAGCGACCGAGAGTATGTTGCTTGCATGTAATAATTGTGATACGATTAAGGCAATCATGCCTGACTTGGCAGAATAGTTACAGGCCATTTTAGTAAACAAAATAATCCATTAATCAATTATTAATTTTTTGACGAGTATTTCTTTCATCGTAATTTCTGTTGCGATAAAAAGCAACCAAAATGAAAGAAATACTAGTCATAAAAATTAATAGTAATTGATAATGTTTCATCTAAAAGAGTGCAATACTATTAGATTTAATGAGTATCAGCAACTGTGATATGAGTCCACATATTATTATCTTTGTTTTTCTAATTAATTAATTAATAGCTGTGTATTTTGCACCTTGATATATTTTGTATTATATACAATATTCTGGGTCTGTAGCGTACTATATTTTTGTATTATACAGCGTAGATGGTGGTATGGTTCCATACTTTGGATTTTACGGTGGTGTATCAATAAGTCCGCAGCTTAATGGTGAACATGCATTCATTTTCATAACAAATATTTATTTTACAGC
Organism: Architeuthis dux; assembly: GCA_006491835.1. Taxonomy (NCBI): domain Eukaryota; kingdom Metazoa; phylum Mollusca; class Cephalopoda; order Oegopsida; family Architeuthidae; genus Architeuthis; species Architeuthis dux. Next base: position 11,068,119 of record VCCN01000158.1, on the reverse strand, counting down.
ATAATCTCTTTTCTTGTCAGTGCACTTAATTCAGTGGTAAATAATAATCACCTAGATCGGACCACGTTTTATCGAATATATGGGGCAATTAGTATGAAGAAAAAAAGAAATGAAAAATGATCTCTCAATCAAAAGATAATTACTGGATCCACCCAAAATTCACCTCTTCCTCATCACGTGGCTCATCTTTCCACAAAATTTCAATGAAATTCGTGGAGAACTTTTGGAGATATTGTATGGATAGACAGGAGCGAATACAGAATTTATTTTGAAAAAAACGCCAAAATGTCTTCCAATCAAAAACTAATTCCCGTAGTCCAGGAGATGTGACCACTTTATTTATTTACGAGAAATCCAAATACGTAAGTCTTACAACTGTCAGCCTGTGAGTTCTGTGTGAAAAAGGTCAAAAGGTTAAAATGTCACTAAAATCTTATAAAACAGCTCTGTAATTATTTTTTGATTGAGAGATCATTTTTTATTTCTTCCGTTTTTTTCTTCCTACTGATTTCCCCCATATATTTGATAAAACGTTGTACCTTTCACATAGAATTCACAGGCTGACAGTTGTAAGACTTACATATTTGGATTCCTCGTACTTTAATCTACTTAGGCCACCAATCAAATCTTGTGTACCAAGTGGTCTTGTCTTCCGGACTATAAAGTTACCTATCCGTTACTATCTCTGACTATTTTTGTTCTTAGTTCAAGTTCTTTTCCCCACATCTTAGGCTAACAATCCCACGAGACAACTACCAAATCAAACAGTGCATGTATTTGAATCGTGAAACCTGTTGGTTAAAGACACTGGTTCCTGCTGTTGTTCCTGGGGTCATGAGTTTGGTCCCTGTCTCAGTAGAAAAGCAGGGCGGCATTATATCTAGGATAAATTAACAGAAAGAAGGGGTTGCAAGCTGTCAGGAAAGAAGGGGTTGCAATTCCCACCAGACGAAATAAAGGGTTCCGTCCAAAACTCGTTGAAGGTTACCGAATGCGACATAAATATGAGGAAGACCAAAGAGTACACCGGTGAAAACATTGTGATAGAGGAAGTTAGACACACAGCATAACAAAATAAGAACGTCCTCTGCCCAGTGCCGCCAGGCAGAAACTGAGTATAGCACGTTGCCGTAGCTATTGCCTTAGATAAAACAACGGAATGGACACACATGTGCGTGAGAGACAATACCCAACATGCCACAAGACGCACATGTGTCTTATGTGGCATTGAACACGTTAATAATTACAACATCTTCACTTTCAAGGATTATTATTACACTAACAATGTAACCTGTGATATCATGGGTAGGATGTATTGAACAAATGCATCGAAACTTTTATTCACTCTAATTAGTGACACAGCAACTACTAAAAGAATATATAAAGAAGTAAGCAGATCCCAATATTTCCATAGCACATTTAGTGCGGGAACTGATACCAAATATAATATTAACACTTCAAAAAGATTGAATACTTTTGCCTTAATTATGGATTATTAGAATTCTTAAATTTGGCTTCTAAATCATTTTAACTTATTACAGTAAAAAATAGAAAATGTTATTATCGCGTAATTATTATGTTATTCAGTCAAAGTAAGCCGGGAAAATCGTTCACAGGGCTATGAATGAATTAAAATCACCATAGTAACATTAGTGATTAAAAGTGGAATCTGATGAATAAAGCTCCGATTTTTTTAAACCTAAAATTTGTTTCGGCGCTCAATCTGTATTCATTGAAAATGGGGGGAGGGGGTCAGGAATTAATGCAAGTGTTACTGGATGATATCAACGTTTTATCATTACTACTGGCTAGAAAAATCGTCTCAATAGTGTACTGAGCACAATCTTCAATAGTTTCCCCACTACTTTGGCCATTTGCCAGACTAAGCTAACATAAGTTGATATTGGGCGCTCGCCGTGGAGCAGTGGTTAACAAGCTAGTCTTATAGACTATTACTAATGTAGTGAGTGCATTCCTCACTTGGTGCTCTACATTTGTGGCATTGTGCCAGATTAAGCTAACCTTAGATAATATTGGGCGTATGTAGTAGTGGTTACCAAGCTAGTCTTAAAGACCATTACTACTGTAGTTTGTTCAGTCCCAAATTAAAGCTAACCTTTGTTATGGTGAACACCGTGAAGTAGTGTTTTGCAAGCTAGTCATGTAGACCATTTCTACAGTAATGTTCCACATTTGCAACCTTGTTCCAGACTAATCTAAGCTAAGCAAATATGCATAGCAACAATTTCTTTTATTTCTCAAGTTCGGTTATTTTTATATCAAGCTTCTTTTTTTTTCCTTCTATATTTATGCTTTTTTTGTTTGTTGCTTCACTTTTTCATTTCAGGTTTTATTTTTTCAAATTCTTTTTTAAATTGTATAAATACATCATTTATTTGTGTATCCGAGAAAAAGATTATTCTATTTCCGTTGTTTTTTTTAGTAAACTTTTCAAATGGTTCCAGTTACTTTTTTATCCGTTTTTATGGGCATTTCTCATGAAAAAACGAACTCAATCCAAATATTTAGCTATTTATTTGCTGCTTAAATAACCACAACAAAGCACCCTTTCCTTCTCGCTTACTGCAAAAGTTTTGATCGATGTATTTTTCCTTTTCCCAAAGGGAATCAAACGAATAATTTCAGCTCATATATATATTAGCTAAGAACGGCACCATTGTTATTAGATATGGATATGCCATATTTTTAAGGAGAATTCTTAGATCTAAGACCTCATGAGCGTTCTTTGTGTGTTTCTTTTATTTTTCTTCGACTTGTATTCATAAATTTTGCATTGATCTTGTGCTTATTTTAACTATTTTCTTCTTCACTTCTCACAACACTTAACTTTCTTTATATATTTAGGTAGTTTTGCAAACATTTTATATCTTCTATTTTTCAATCATTTTATGCCGATTTCATCGTGAAAAACATTACATATTATATAGTTACATACTTCTTTTTTCGAGTTTTATTCAACCTACAGTAATTTGCATTCATATTTTGTGTTGTATTCTGAACTGCAATTACAAAATCAATGACATGATTTTACAAGCGCAACCGGGTAAAAAAAGTGTTCCGGCGGTGGTTTTTCCACATGTGAAACAGCATTGATTACAATTTTGAGTGTTAATTATATATAT
>VCCN01000158.1:10977540-10988189 GCA_006491835.1 Architeuthis dux | reverse complement strand
TTTTTTTTTATTTTTGATTGAAAAAGATAATATATTGGATCGATGCGAAATCTCCCAGCGTCATTTTTTGCACAATGTTAGGGAAATCTCAAAAATATCTTTGAAGTTTACTCAGCTCTTTGTAGCTTGCACGATCCCTAAACTGTACATTGATCACAGTTCTTAGGAAACAAACCTGGCGGCTGCAGGGTCAAACTCCACTCCGACTGAAGGTGATTACTGCAACTTTTGAATTGTATATATAACGAATAAAGAATTATAAAAATATATGTATTTTAGTATCAATGTATTTATTTATTAGAATGAAATAAGCCCGTTTGCTCCCCTAAAATAGGTGAGGATTTTTGTTGCTGCTGCTGCTGTTGCTGCTGTTGCTGCTGCTGCTGCTGCTGCGGTAGATAAACAAAGCCATGTCCAGCCACCGATTTGGACTTGGACTCCGATTCTTCAAAGAATAACACGTTGTAATCTATACATAACCCGATGTTTTTCATAAGCGAGTAAATAATTTATGTCCATTTGTTCAGATCTTCAGAGAATTGGACAGTATATATGCGCATGCGTGTTTAAATGTGATAAAGTTATGGCATAACCCAGAAGACCAAAGTGGAGAACGCATCGGTTGGATGGAGGGACAAAATCTTAAATCTTAAAAGTGTTTATGAGAATTCATTCAAATATTAAAATAGAAATGTAAGCCAACCGTAAGTATCGAACCCACCAAATATTCTTTACAAATAAAAAAGTTTGAGATCAATTTTTTTTCTAATATGTGTGTCAGGATGAACGTGTCTTTGTAGACGCATATTTGCAAACAGTCACGTTACACATAATGGCTGAGGTTAAATGCATATAAAGCTTGAGAACGGAGCACACTTCATATAATGACGCCAATATCGAAACGATAGAGAAAATAATGAAATAAAATAGAAAATAAAGATGTAAAAATATAAAGACACTTTCGTTTAATTTCTATCGGTTTTTATTTGATTGAGGGATTTATTTGCCTCCACAATAGAGACCTAAAAGGTCGAAATTGGTAAGGAGACGAAAATAAATACGATGCTGTGCGTCTGACTTCTTTTTCCACTTCGTCGCCATTTTGACTTCTTTCTGCCATTTTAATACATTTTACTTTTTTTCTTTTCAATGCTTTTAATGTCACAGACCACTGGGAATCATTCATCTTCATGAATCCCGTTATACAAAATCATTTTTATTCATCCATGGCATTTTTATTGTGCCTTCTTTTCTTTATTTTTCCTCGCCTGTTCTCGTTTTAATATTAACTACCTCTTCCTTCTCTCTCGCTTCTTTCATTCATTAGGCTTTGGTTTTAACTATTCATCATTGAATTCTTTTTCATTTTTGAAACCTTTCTCTGTTTACTCTTTAGTTCTTTCTATCATTTGCTTTTCGGTTTTCTTTCTTGTCGCATGTTCCTTTCTCTCTTGTTCGTCTGTTCATTCTTTCCTTGTACCTTAATAATATCTATCGAGGTTTATGCCCTTCAATTTCATTAGTTTTATTTTTCGTTTTTTATTCTCTCCTTCTATTTAAACTGTCACCCTCCGTTTGGCCATTCCAATAATTGTGCTTATTTTTATGTAATTTATATTTGTATCGTTCTTCATCTTGCCCAATTTTCTTTGTTCTTTCTTTTCCTTTGTTCCTTTCTTTTTGTTTTCTTTCTGCCTTTGCTTTCCCATCTTCCTTTGCAGTGTCCTTCTCTCACATCCACTTCTCTTACGCTCTACCCTTTTTTATCATTTCTCTCTTTCTACTTAGATTCTCATCATTCATTCATTTGGCCATTCCCATAATTGTGCTTATTTTTAAGTAGTTTATATTTTAATCATTCTTCTTCTTGTTCATGTTTCTTTCTTTTCTTTGTCCTATTCTTTTCCTTTTTGTTTGTCTTCCTTTCTTTCGGCCTTTGTTTTATAATCTTCCTTTCTAGTGTCCTCTTTCACATCTTCTTCTCTTATGTTCTACCCTTTTTTCCATTCTCTATTTGTCGAATTCGTTTGGAGTACTTTTTAAAATTCTCTGGGCGAATTTCTCGTTTCTTAGAAATTGAAATATCCGCCATCAACTTGCCGCCATCAACTTGCCGCCAAATGCATTAGTTTGAGTGAAGCAGACAAATAAAAAGAGAGTAAAAGGCTTTAAAAGAATAAACAGTTTTAAATAGCCAAAATGATTGAAACTTAATATAATGCTGGAAAAAATTGAAAAATTGAAGTGTCTGAATTGACAAAATTGCATTGCAACAAAATAAAACAATATTTGTATTTAGAATAGTGGTCGTAATAATTGTACCGCTCACTGGAATAGGGGCCTACTTCATTTGAAACTATAGGAATACCCCTATGTTATGTTATTATCTGTGTTATTATCACTGTGTACTAGTTGAGTTCCCACACCAGTAGAATCTAGTGGCTCTCGCTGGATATCATGTAATAGCAAGACTACTGTTATTATTTTTGGCTAGTATTTCTTTCATCTTAATTTCAGTTGCTTTTTATTGCAGCTACTCAGATCGGGAAAAAGAATAATCTCTCGATGAGACTCGAACTCGCATCCCTTTTACCTCGGGAAGCCCTTCTATGTGCGACAGCTGCCCGCCGCTTGAGCTACGAGAGCTAACGGTGCAGAAGTTCAAAAGGATGTGAGGCATTATCTTTGACTGTATTTGTCATAGTTATCTCTGTTCACCATACATATGCGTGTGTATGCGTATGCGTATATGAACAGCGTGAATCATGTTTGGTTTTCTGCTTAACATCTTAGCAGCTATCCCCACTCATGCTAAATAATAAAAGGAAGCCCATGGCGATATCTTTAGTTGTATCCTGCTATGACCCAATGTGTCACTCCCGGCGTTCTTTCTTACTCGGAACTTTCCATTTTCCACTTTTTTTCCGTCACTCCTTTTCTGCTAAGCTATGAGAACAGGCTCGGACTGAGAACAATTTAAAGCAAAAATATCCCCACTTTAATATCCAGCAAGACATCGACCTTCTGGATAAAAGCTACTCCGTATACAGCTCTTTGTCAATAAAGCGTGGCATATTGAGTTCTACCCCTTAAAAGCCACCTACTTGTATAAACAAAGGATTGGGATAACATACTACTAAGAGAGAAATATAGAGTTCCGTTCGAAATTCCCCTGAAGGTTATGGAATGAAGGCTGGGGGTACTGAAAATCTCTGATAAAAGTAACAAAGATGTGTGCGATGGTCTCAACGACTACTTTGAATAATGATATGGATAGTCTGATTCTTTTGCAGTAATGCAAAAACTATTACGGTCTACTTCCAAAAGTACAAAAAGGTTATTAGATGTCGGAGAAAAGGTGGTTGAAGCTAACCAGATACAATTCCCCAAATCCACTAATTTAACAAAACCCGACCAAGACAGATATGCTTTTGATAAACTCTTACAAAAAGGATTACTCATAAATGTTTCGGAACAGCTTTGGTAGGGCAATTAGTGCCCTGGTTAAGCTATTAACAGTGAACTCCAGGAATACAGCCTTATGCACAAATTGTCCCGGCTCGACAAATACACGAGTTATGCATGTACAGAAACAAAATGAAAGCCGACATTTTCTGAATTAAATTAAAAACGTGACACTTGAATGAGTTCGTTTGCCATAAAAACTCATTGTTATTAGGAGACTCTGATAAACTGCAATATTTGAGAAATACAAAAACGTGTTTTTCTTTGGAATCACACTTGGAAAATTCCGCTTGAAGAACAAAAGAGCCAGAGCTGATCTACAAAACAACAAAGTGCTTCAAAAGAAGTTCCAATGAAACTAAATACTTATTCGCATTGGTATAAATGAGAAGATTTTGGAATTAAATTGTGTCTTGTTTCGTCTACACCATGTCCATTGTGGGAGTAACGTCTATTTTAATTTGTCAATTTTGTTGAAGACTGTTTTTGACTTCAGTATTCAGTGGTATAAAAGGGCATAATTTCTATAAAGACTAATAGAAAAGAGAATCTTCTTTTTGATGAAACTATTACATATTCACAAAACTAAGAGAAGGTGCTTCCAAAGAAGTCCAACTAAAATGAATTGCATTCGCATTGATCTACATCGGAAGATTTGGGGAATTAATTAGCAAACCCGAAAACCAAAACGTCACAGCACGACCAAAAGAAAAGGAGGATGATTGGGTGCGTTTTCAATTATTAGGTTGTCCAGAAAGTAATGGCGTCTTTCAAGTATCAAAGATTAAAATGAAAAAGTGATAGATAACGGGTTTAATCAAAGTAGCTTCCAAATGATTGAATACACCTTTGCCAACGTTTAACAAGGTGATTTATGCCCTCACAGTAAAAAAAAAATCAATATCCCTAGACTCAATAAACACCCTTAAAGCTTCTCGTATAGCTGCATGCTTTTAGAACTGCTTATTCTTTATAAATGTGTCAAAATGTTTGAAATAATGAAAGTCTGTAGTAAAAAGGTCAGGAGAATAAGGTGGATGAGGCAAAACTTCGATTCCCGAATCGTTTAATTTTGTAAGTGTCACTTTTGCCACACAAATTGGCGTTATTGTTTAACAATAACGTCAATGTGTATGATTTTCCATTAGTTAATTTAGAACCCATATTTTTCCTTTTTCCCATTGCAAGCTAATGGGTAGAAATGTTTGATTTGCTTTTTTCCACTATTCCTGCGAGTCTACTGAGCGATGATCGAGTGTCTGCCGCTATTGCTTCCCTAAATGTGTCGTCATCAAGGGTTGGCATCCATTAAGACTCTCATCTCCTCACCGAAACCTCTTAAACCAGCGGTGTACTGTGTGAAAAAGAACCACTCCTTGGCCAAATGCTTGGTTGATGCCTCGTGCAGTTTCAGATGCTTTTTCCCCCCAAGTCTGTATTCATAAAGAAAAATCATACGAAAGTCCCTTTTGTCTATGCTGTTGTTAGGGGCTGATAACTCCTACATGTAAAGAGGACAATGGTAAAATGTGAAACTTGTAAATGGACATCTTCTCTATGTAAAATTATATGCTATACTCTATTTTTATCATGCAAATTGCTTTGTTTGTTGACGAGTGTCATGGTAACAAAAACGCCATTACTTTCTGGACAAACTAATAGAAAACATTACTAGAAGTTGCTGTTTTTCTTTGTTTTGCTTGTTTGAGAGAGGGTTCACAAAGAAATCTTTCCGGTAAATAAAATTACTTTCAAGGGATTAATGTACTGTGACACCGTCGACACTATCAATATCCATTCTGTCAACTTTAATTCAGCAATATCTGCTTTAATTTACCAATCCCGTGGTTTAGTTGTATGAAATGCATAAATTGTTACAAAAATGAAAAAAGTAAGCTTTTTTTGTGAAACTATTATTGTTTGACGACGTTATTCTTTTGATGCTATTTCCTCTGGATTGCTATTGTCATAGTATATGGTGGGATATTTTTGGCAATTAGTGACACCAAATTACATTACTTAACTCTACGGTGACGATCGATCACAGAGAGAGAGCGGGGGGATTGATGGAGAACGAAAATAGGGAAAAGAAAGAAAGATTCGAGACTGATATAGAAAGAAGAAAAAGCGTAAAAAGAAAGAAAAGCTTAGTTTGCAGAAAAAGGAATGGAAGATGTCGCGCGGATGATCAATGGCAGGCGACTCGGTCAGTCACTAAACTTTAAGTATAGGTATTTGCTAAGCTTTGCTAAATCCAACACAATGCCACAAATGTGGGGCACCCAGTAAACACTGAATTCCCTACAGTAGTAATGACTTACCAACAGTTCACACACACATAAGTACACACGCGCACACGCACGCACACACACGCACACATATATATATATACATACATATATATATATATGTGTGTGTGTGTGCGTGTGTGTGTGCGTGTGTGTGTGTGTGTGTGTTACCATAATAGTAATTATTAGTAAATATTTGTTGAACAAAGCTAATTTTGTTATAAGATCAGATTCATTGAGTACCTAGGAACGAACTTGTAACCAGTGTCATTATGAGACAAACCAACCACGTTAATATTCGTCTACGGCAATACGTTCCTAAGTAGTTCTTACTGTTTTGTTCAAATAAAAACAAAGGGTCGTATTGTTGGAAATCTTGATCCATAACTCTAAGTCAGTGGAAAGCATCAAACTGAAAACTTGATTTTGCTCCTAAAACCGTAAACACGTTTACTAGGAACTGTTCTTGAGATCTGCAGATCAATCAAATCATTCACAAATAGAGCAACTATTAAATATTCGTAACTTCTTTGCTGGCTAACATGAGTGTTGTAAAAGTTGGGTAGGTAGGCAAAAGAAAACTGACTACAAGTAGGACGGCAATTCCTCCTAAATTCCGATCCACGCTGTTTATTCACTACTGACGACCTGAGTGAAAGTTGCGATGAAAATAAATAAATATACATTTTCTTATAGGTAAATGTCGGAAGAGAATTTCGCCGCTTCTGTATTTGCGGTGGAATCTCAGACCTTGCGTCATTGAGTTATACTTGCCAAAAGGATCATTGGTAGCAACAATCATCTGTAATGTAGAGGATGCCGACTCACATCGAAGTAGCCATGCCTATTTATCTCTGCTTGCTTTGAGCGCCATGGTTTGGTGGATTTTATATTCTGCATGGACGTTTTGATTGTGTAGCTAAAGCAGGCAATGGTCGCCTGAAAACATCTGACTGTACCAACAAAGGAAAAGAACTAAGAAAAGTGGGCGGCATGGTTTCATGGACACACACGTAACCTACCTTTAGAATGCACACACACATTTTATCTTGCTCTCAAAAATCATCAGTTTAAAACAATGAGAAGTATCTTGGAGTTTGTCGGTTAGGTAGCGCACTTTAGATGAAGAAGTAATTACAGAAATCCTCCTCCTGTCACAATGGAACGACACTAAATGACTTCTCCAGGGCGCAAGCCTGGGCGAAGCGTATGGCGTTCCAGGGATACCCAGTTGACAGAATCACCCTCTCGGCATAGCTGATGCAGTCCAAAGGAAAACTCACCGATACGTTTGGAATTGAGCATCTAAGCATACATTATATTTTTTTAAAGAATTACAGTCGACCTTACACTGTGCTGGCCTCCGAAGAAACTAAGGTACAGTTAAGAAATTTAAAAGAGTGCATTCTCGGACAAGTTCTTCCCACTAGTTTTCCGTTTTTTGCAATCGATTATTTCACAACGAAGTGATTCGTCTTCTATCTGATGTCGTTTATGTAACCTTTGATTTTGATATCCTTAGTCAGGTTCAGCGTTCCTTGGTGCTGCCTCGATTTTCGAGTTGGGATGAAGATAACGGAATTTATGAAAACTGAACCTTTTTATTTAACCTTCCATGCAGCTAATGTAAAAATATATAAGCTTTAACAGTTAACTGAGGGGCAATATTTACTGTCATCGTGCCGAATACGGGTGTTCTTGTCCAGCTAATGACCACATATTTTGTTTTCAAAGTCTTCACTCTAAAGTTAGAATGATAAAGGGAAAAGGGGCTTTTTCGATAGTCCCCACCAAAAGCTAACGTCCATAATTCTAAAGGTAGCTTAAAAAGACAAAAAAGGATTAAGTTGTATTTTTTCTCGTCGACCCAATTCGTGATATTAGTTTGGGGTCAAATTTAAATGGCAATATCTTCCGAACGGCCAGTCTTGTATATGTAGAAGAATCGGCAGGTATTTCTTCTCGACGATGTGAGAGAGACGTCTCGTCGTTGGGTTGTACAATTACGGGAGCAACAATCTGTGGAGGGAAATAAAACAGTTTGTCCAGTGGTTGGATGGAAAGACGACAAAATTCATTATTTTCAATTGAAAATATGGGTTCGTTTTATTCCCGTTGATTACTGAATGACAAACAGTGATGGTAGTAGTTCAAATCAGATTTCTTCCTCCTCTCCCCTCCCTCACCCTGACGGGCGGAAGAGCCAAACCCTCTAGCTGGTTTGACCCGTCGCTGCTGGGGGTCGAACCCTCACTGACTCTAAACTGCCGACCGATTTGAAATCCCGGTCACCCTTAAATTACTCTGGTTGGTCGAACGCATTTTCTTTGTTTTGACTTCGTCGGCAGTTTGACTTATTTTCTAGTCCCCGAACTTGATATGGCGTTTTGGTCACGTACCAATTATTATCTCCCAAAACGTTCGAACACACGAATACACAGAACCAGAGTGTATTTCATTACATATATCTTTTTAATCGGGTTCCAGATCGGTCAGATTTTTCAGCTTTGCCTGCAGAAGAGGCTAATACTGCTAAAGGTTTAAAATAAGAAAACATTGGTAATATAGGGTATATAATTTTGGGGCTTTTTCGTTAGTCTCCACCAGTCCAAAGTAGGGAATGATATGTTAAGTTTATTTTATTATCCCCAACCCTCGGGGTTAGAGGTAGGATTTAGGGTTAGTGCTTTCGTTTTTGTGGTGGGGACTAACGAAAAAGACCCAGAATTTGCGGAAAATGCAACTGACACGTCTTATATACTTACGAATTTATTTATTGTATATACAATTCTTTTAAAGTTAAAGTCATCATCTTCAGTCGGAATAGAAGTAGGAGTGGAGTTTGACCCTGCAGCAGCTCGGCTTGTCACTGAAAGTTTCGCGTAAAATCACTCATTCTAACAATTATTTTCATGTTTCGGCAAGAATTTTAGACCTAAGTATATAAACTAAGTGTGTTAGGAGAGAGGCGTGATATTTAATATAAGCTGTTGTTTTGAAAATAAATTTCATTTGACCAACTTTTATTTGAGCTCCTTTGACCTTCCATATAACTTAACAGTGGGGACTTTGTTCAAAATAAAGTGATCTGCATGTAATACTTTAGATTTCAGTTCATAAACAGCAAGCTGCAATCTAAAACAAGGCTTGGGGGAAGGGAAAGGTAGGGGGGCAAGAGAAGCAACATTACGCGACAGAGAAAAGGAGAAGGAAATGTTCAAAGAAGAGAGAGGGTGCATGATTATAGAAAAGGAATGAGTAATGGGAACGACGAGAAAGGAAGTGATCAGAGATAATGGCAAGGTTGGGAATGAGAAAGAGAGAAAGAGTAAATTATAAAGAAAATAAATGCTGGCAGGCAATAAAAATAAAGGAGGTGGGAAGAGAGAAGAAAAACAGAAGAAAGACCAAAATGATAGAAATTTTAAAAAAGAAAGTGAAGAGGAAGGAATTGAGAAGGGAAAAAACGATAAGTAAAGAGAAGGGAAGAGAAGGGAAGAGAAAAAGTGTTTTGCTCATTTACAATCTACCCATATATTTGCTTATGTCAAGGATCCTTTAAGTATGTATCGCTTTGACTTTTCAATGTTTCTGTAATATTTCCCACGCTCTAGTCAGTCACTCACTATGCCAAATATATTAAACGACCTTAAAAATCGACTTTTTCCGTAAAAAGGTAACTTGACTCCAGGATGAACACAAAATAGGTGGCGCTGACCTCTGGTGACCTCTAAAGTTCAATTTAGGGTCAGGTCAATTTTGCCGTTTTCAAATCTAAGGGAGATAAGTAATTTTTTACCAAATCCAGACGAGTTACCCCATTTATTTAATTTATGGGATTCTCTATAAAATATGATTTCCTTTCCTATGTTGTTCTTGTTTACGCACCATAGAACGTATGTTCGGATGCAATGTACATAAATGTTGTCCGAACGATATATCACGTTCAGCCATTTTCGAGATCATGAAAACTTTATTGTTTGCACGGTATTGGACAAACAACTTCCACTCTATCTAGACGCCTCACCTGATCAGAGCGCTATAAGAACCCACTTAAACAAACAACACCTTTTCAAATTCCCATACGCCAAATTCTTGTTAACAACACACGCATAATAAAACACATCCACTGTAAAAAAAATTTTAAAAAGGCTTGCCGTCATGGAAGCGCTCCTAATAAAATTAAAAACCCAACCCTCAACAAAATCTCTTTTGGCCATGGACAGGTTGTTTTAAATATGTTTAATAACTAAACATCTGACACCGCATACTAACAAATAATGCATTCGCCCATCACTTGCCCTGTAACGCCACCAACCAATGGCACACAATGGAATTAATTTGGACAATATTTGAACCGTGCAAACAATAAAGTTTTCACGATCTCGAAAATACAGCCGAAAGCGCTCGATCTGATATATCGTTCGGACAATATTTATATACATTGGATCAGAACATACGTTCTCTTGTGCGTAAACAAGAAAAATTAACCAAAAAGTTGAAAATCTTTTCCTTGTCCGTCGTATTTAACCAAACATGCATTAATGAAGGATTACTGCCCATGTGTGTATATATATATATATGATAATTATGAAGACATTTATTATTTGAAAACCTATATTTGTCCAGCGCCGGTGAACAACTGCTGACCGAACATCACACGTAATAGCACACACACTAATCTGGATAGGGAACCCAAGGAACATAAATCACCCCCACCCAGCTGATACACAGAACCACCTAATCTAAACGCCTCTACCCTCCCAGCTCGTGAAAACCCTACATTGACCTTTCGGCCAATAACTAGGTCACCTTCCCTCTTCCCTTTCTCACCAAGAACAAAAACCAACTGCCATTTCTCACTTCATTCGGCTATCCCAACATGGAAGGCTGCAC
>VCCN01000158.1:10841886-10854340 GCA_006491835.1 Architeuthis dux | reverse complement strand
AAAAAAAAGTGTAGTATTCAGTAATATAAGTTAGTTCCCTTTCAGAACTCCAATTATAAGTATGCACAAATAAAAAGGTACTTTGAAATCAAGAAAAAAATGTCCAAGAATAATATACCTTTCACCGGGCATTTTAGAGACTTACTTCCATAGTATATTTACAAAATTCTTTATTTGAACTTCCACATGTTTTGAAAGTTTCCACAAAATAAAAATATAACAAGGCATACTTATTTTAGACTAGTGAGTGATTTCTGATGCACCCAAAATATCAACTTTACTTTTGTTCATTTATATGATGGATGCAAACCTCCTGCTGATTTGACCCATCTATTAGATTAGAGATTGTTATCCCTTTAAAACATTAGGAAGCTTTAGTCATGGCTCAATCTTGCATAACTTTGGTGATATCAAATCAAATATGATTTGAAAAGGTTAAATTAAGAATAAAAAAATCTTTGAATAAAATGGTGAATATTAAATATGTAAAGCACCCGAATCTTACAATAGAAAATAATAAGTTAAAAAAAATTGTAAAGATTCAAAACGGTTCAAAGACAAGGAAAGTTAGAAATAGATTAAAATTGAAATCAATAAAATTAAAACTTCTGGCCATTGTAAGTTGCTAAATGAAGAATCAAAGAGAAAATCTAAAATGGATAAACTGAATCCTTTGAAAAAATAAAATTTATAGCATGAAGAATTTTTCTTCACAGAATATATGCAGATCTGTTTTATTAGTTGAAAAATGAGGTTAACAACTTAAAATTCCACTGCAGAGTGGAAAAAATAACTTAAATCTTATGGTAAAAAGTGCAAGGAATAATTTTTAGTCTTGTGATTATATTTTAAAAATCCACATATATATATATATGTGTGTGTGTGTGTAACATTATTCAGTGAGCACACATATTACACTCTGAAAAGTGCCAGGAAGCAACACTTTGATTCTCGGAAGAGTGCACAGATACTAGACTCTGATCCTCAGCAGAAGTACTGAGCCATATGTAAATAATCCCATCATTTTTTATGAGTAGTATGCTAATAAAGTATAAATACCAAATAAACTTGAAATAATAAATGCAATCCCAAATCTCCAAATAACATTACCATAACCAAGTAATTTAGATCATTCAGCTATAGTAAGCAAAGGTAATAGATACAGAATGCTAAAGTCACCTGGTAGGAAGCGTATATACCAGATTGTAAAATGCCCCAGACTTCACATAATGAACAATTATTACTGGCGACCAAAGAAGACTTATGGCAAGCTTTGTGACAAGTGCAGAAACTATTACAGCTGAAGAAATTTTTCAAAATTTAACAAAGTCAATGGATGATCGACTAATATCTGTGATTCATTGACAAGGATCTTACATTTCAAAGTAAATGATTTGTATCAGAGGTTTTGTTTTCAAAATTGCATGTTGTTAATTTATAGGCTTCAGTATTTTATGTATAAGAGTTTTATAGCTTGGTTAAACTTTCTTCATTATAACTGTGTACCATTTAATGATTTAATCAATATATAATTAGTATCTTACTGTGTTTTTCTACCCATACTTAATAATTTGGCACAATAAAAATTGAGGAATTGCAAATAAATACCTTGTATTCTTCCTCACCTGTACATTTAAGTTCAATATTTGCAGGCATTGCTTAATAATGCTATGCGAATATTTATGTAAAAAGATTATTTAAATTCTTCCACTGTAGCAGAATTAAGAACACATTTGCATAATAATTTGGCACACACTGTAGTAAAGGTATAGAGAAGCACTATGGTCATTACATTTCAAGCTTTACTGAAACTGCACGGAGCAGGGATTTTTTTAGTGTTTTATATCAGATAAGCTAATCAGTTTGTGAAATTACAGTCATAAATTTTCAAATATATCAATAATATCTGCAATCTATGATGTTCAATGAATAAAATTTAATTGAAAAATAATAGGAGCTGACAAATGTTAGGCAGCAGAAATTGAAAAATGCAGTTATATTGTTAACATGAGCGAAAGATTTTCTGCTGAACAAAGAACTTATGGTTATTTGAACTGTAACTCCAGTTCACTATGTGTTGCTCACGAATGACTTCACTCACACTCCTCATCACAACTTTGACCTCTGCTTCCAGAACGAGGCTATCCTGGAATAACAAATGGAAGGAGATGACGCCACAGTAGTAATGATAGTACCCAACAAAGCCTTTACACAAGACAAACATAAACAAGTAGGACACAGCAATACACAATTGGCATACAATGAAAACTCTACTGAAAGAGAAAATATAAAACATTTCTAAGTACTTCAGCAGAGACTTTTCAGAAGGCACTCACAATTAAATAATTACTTAGACATATATTAAAAATATATATAAATACCAAATAAGTTTATCATAAATAAGATCCCAATCTCCAAATAACATTACCATAACCAAGTAATTTAAATCACTCAGCTATAGCAATTAAAGGTAAACTAGAATAGATATAGAATGCTAAAGACACCTGGTAGGAGGAGTATATACCAGACTGTAAAATGCCCCAAACACATCATAATCAATTATGACAAATGTAAATAAAACATTTCTAGGTACTTTAGAAGAGACTTTCAGAAGGCAGTCACCATTAAATAATTACTTAGGTATATATTAAAATTAAATAATTTAATAAAAATTAAAGCTTTTCTTTTTTTTTCCTGGGATTGGCAGAAAATTTATAAATTAGAAATAAAATTCCGAGCAGAATTCCAAGTAGGAATTTAAAAGTGTGCAGTTAAAAATCAATTTTCAGATTATCATCTTCCATTTTATCAACTAGTACAGCCAATTACTATCCAATGTATGAAAGGATGTGAAAAGTAGATTAATATGATCAGTACATGAGCAAAATAGGAGTATGGCTACTAATACTATTAATCTTTCTATTATACTGAAATTTCTCAACAAATGAAATTAATATTTAATTTCCATACTTTCTAGAGGAAAGATTTATTCCTGTAGCATTAATATAGATCTCCATCTCTGGCACCATGTATCAAATTGTATCACTCACATATTCCTTATATATAATATATATACATTATATATATGTTGTTCGGAAAGCTTTAACATTTTTGTAAGGAGTTAAAAAAATAATTGGTGTTAAGACCTACAAAAGGAAGTAGCCACCTCCCACTATAAAACTTAAATGCAGTCAAGATACTACACTGGCCTTTCACATTTCAATTTAATCTTATTCTTGGATGACTTTTTAAAAATATATTATATTAAAAATATATAAAGATGATTTAATGTTTCAGTCAAAATAGTTCTAAATCCCAACACACTGAAACTTCTTTTCTTTTTTTTTTTAAGTCCAGCATTAATCAAAAGAATATGAAAAAAAACATTGACATTTTTGGCTCTTTCAACATTCCAAACAGACATTCTTTTCACTATAATGTTTATGCCAAAGGACAAAACACAATTTTTTTCATCCCCATTCACAATAATCCAAATACATTTCAAAATGTTCATTAAATACTAGATAATGTATCAGATTCTTTTAGTCACAAAAAAAAAATTGATAGCCAACCTCGCCATTTTAAAGCTACTCGTAATATAAACAATATTTGGATTATAAAACTTTTTTTTTTTAAATTATCATTTCAAAATTTAAACCTAAAATAAAA
This sequence comes from Architeuthis dux, assembly GCA_006491835.1. Classification (NCBI taxonomy): domain Eukaryota; kingdom Metazoa; phylum Mollusca; class Cephalopoda; order Oegopsida; family Architeuthidae; genus Architeuthis; species Architeuthis dux. The sequence goes on along the minus strand of VCCN01000158.1, from coordinate 10,850,671 downwards.
TAAATAAAATAATTTTTTTTTTAAAGTAGCAGAAAAAGTCCTACTTTATCCATTGTTTATAATCTGAATGTTTTTAAAAAATTATCACAGAGAGAAAAACAGGAGAAAAGGGAAGAGGTTAAAATAAATACTGGAATAAAGACAATGGTAAAAATGGACCATGTGAGAATTTAAGAATAATTAAATTTCTTAACTCTAAATTTTATACTAATTTTCTCTCTCCTCTGTTAGAATCTGAGTAAAATAAAAAGGTGTTTTCAAATATTATGTCAAGGTACAAGCAGCAGCCTTTTACATTTTTTAGTATATAAATATATATATTTAAATAAATTAATTTGTGCTAAAAATCAAATAACTCTGGCTGGAAGTATTTTTCATCAATTCTGTCAAATCCAACATATATGGTTCCATTTGAATCAACCTTTGTAGGATAAACAATTGTCTTTTTGTCTTTTCGTGACATTGGCCAATAAACAGTCCCATCCTGGAGATTAAAACGCCAACTATGCCAGGGACATCGGACACATAATTCTCCACTGGGCATTTCTTCAATATCTCCCAGATGCAATGGACCACCTTTCAAATGAAATAAAATAGAAAATTGAAATTACATTTAGAAATAAAAGATAGTCAAGCACTTATTAACAATTTAGATTTATATAAAAAACAAGCATATATATAATCAATTAAAATATCTATAATATTATATATATTATTCTGCATTCGAATGTTACACTTTAATTTTGATAAGAGGCTAGGAAGAGTAAGGGGAGAGAAGAAAGTTAGGTAGTTTACTGAGAGGGTAGGAAAATTTTTCACATGAAACTAATCCATGTTTGTGTAGCATTTAGATAAAAACATGGATGGGCAACAACGATTGGAAGGGATAAGGGATAGAATGAGAAGATACAGGCAGGGGGTGGGGGAGAGAACAGAGACATAACATTGACACAGGTGTAAATCGAATCACCAACACACCAGCATCACAATACACAAAACACACATCCAAAATTGTGGAAAGTCATGGTCGCATTCCCCAAGCCAACAAAGCTGCCCTACACAAAACCATAAGTGCATTAACAGCCAGAAGATGAATCACTTCACCTCAGTTTGTTGCTCAAAACAAGAAGAGCCATCATATCAGTCCCAAGAAAGATTGAGCGAGAAGGTACATCACATCGAGAGCCGATGAGATAGCCCTGATTCTGACAGTGATTATGTGTTCAGATGCGATGTCGCAACTGCCCAAAATACTGTGAGTTGGCTGAATTCATTATCTGAGGAGGATGCCAGAGAGCTTTAAAAACCACATGCACTCATAACAGGCCAAAATGAGTTAGAAGAAAAGCTCGAAACTCACAGCCGCACACACACACACACACACACACACATAACTGCCATGAACTAGGAGAGCAAAAGCAAAAATACCTTAACTTAAAGAGAAAATTGCATTTCTCCGAGCAACGCCTCATCGAAGCTGAAGATCAGTTAGCTACGACTCTCAAAAAAAATCAAAAGAGGTAGAATACCTCATCGAGAAATGCAAAGAGCTATCTGAAAAATCTTCAGAAGCAGATGAAAACAAAAATGAGGCTGAAGCCGAAGGAATCAATAGAAGAAATACTGAGAACCAATAACAAAAACCGACACATTCACTGCAAAGCCAGTCAGACCCTGAAGTTACTGATCCCCTAAGAAAAACTACAAATGAAAACGGGAGCACACAAGCTAAGAAAAAGAAAAGGAAGAAAAAGAAAACAGCAGAAAAAGCAATTGAAACAGCAAACACACAAAATGAAAATTACATGCAAAACACTATCAAAACAACAAACACACAAAACATAGAACTGTTCGACTCGGAAAACAAACATGGTGACATTTCGAAGATGGCTACTGTGACCTAGATTTATTCTAACCACACAGAGCTGGATAAAATTCCACCGAAAAAAAATATATAAACCTATGTCCTTTTGGAGAATAACACACACACAGAAAAAAGAAAGTAAAATCCACTAACTTAAAAAAAATAACACTAGAACAAACTGAACATAAACAAAAAAATAAAAAATACAAACAAACTGATCAGACTCAAATTAAGAAAATAATACAATGAACAGCTACTTTCCGAAATTTTAAATTCTATCAAATTTCAAAAAGAAAATGTGAGTATTGTAATGTTTATGTATTTATATATCTTTCATCTGTTTTAATGTAAATAAACAGCCAAAACGGAAGCCACCAGAGGGAGCCTCGTTTTTGATAGCGGAAGTGAGGGCTCACCACTGGGAGCTAAGAACAGCCACCTTTTCAGAGATCCAGCATAACAATCAGACATGTCTTTGTTTCTCTCTTCTTTTCTTACACAGCTAAATACGGTAAAAAACAAAACGTATTTTAACCAACACAGCTAAACAGAACACAGCAAATCAACAAAACACAACATAGCTTGTGGCCTGAAGTAAAATATTAATGTAGAGGAAATATTTATCCTAATACATATATTCATGTGATTTAATCACATGAAATAGTTTAGAAGCAAACAATTAATTATAGCATTAATATACTAAGGAGTGACTAAAACAAAGTTACCTGCATGTGGGCATTTCTCATCAATGGCAAAAATTTGGTCATTGTGTTTGAAGAGAGCAACAGATTTTTCATTACAGTTCACTAATTCCCCTTTTGGGCGCATGGAAAAGTTCTTGATCACACCAAGTTTCATTTTACATTTACAATCAGGATGTCTCCAGTCACAGAGGTCTGCAAGGTGTTGAAAAATATTTAAAGCCATGTTTTTATAACCTTTACTAGATTAGAAAATGCCTAAATAATATACATTTATAGTAAGGCAATGAGCAAAACAGTGAAAATTTCATGGAGTTATGTTGTGCAATTTTTGCAGTAAGCTGTCACATACAGACAGATGGACAGACTTTTGCTGAATTATAATAATATTTTAAAAAAGACAAAAGTATGTAAACAAATTTACATATAAAACACTCATGGGCAGATATCTATATTCACAATTTAATTTAAGCATAAAAATGAGCTGCTATTATAAATCATTTTAAACTTCTCACTAAAACATTTCCAATGTTAGTTTCATTAAAGGCCATAAAATTATTATTTCTAAGTTTTATCTTTAAAAAAAGAAAATCTAAAACTTATACACTAATAGCATACTTCTTACCAAAATTTAGAAAGAATTGGGAGAAAACATACACAATGGAAAAATGTTCAGTTAACTGTTCGGTTTTTAGCAGCACGCAGTTCTCCTATGGGCCAGATTGCGTATCAATGAGTGGATGGTAGGCCAGATAAAACCACAAAAAGCTTGAAATATGGGAATTATCAATTTAAATACATTTAGTTATATTTTGTCTCAAATCAATGAATAACTCCTGCTAGAAAATCATTAGTGCTTAACCCAGGATATCAATTAGTAATCTAAGAACTCAATTTAGTCGCAATTTATTTCAATAATACACATCTTTTGATTCTATTAAAAAGACAAAGAATCTTTAAAACATAAAAAGTAAGCATAGTATTCCAATGTTAGATCAGATGTGGTAGGTAGTAGTAGCAGGAAGAGGATGTGGCCCGCGGGCCATAGGTTGCCTACCCCTGTCCTAGAAGAAAATGTTTGTTTTTTTCAATTCTAAGTGCTTTCAATTTATTAGACCCTACAACCATCTAGAAATTTGTTAGTTTTTAGAAAAATAATTTTTAAACGTTTTACAAAGGGGTTCTATTTACAATGTAACTATAATGATAAAGCTGGCACATACTTTCCACTATTTATACGGAGGCATGGCTTACATGAATTATCTTCTCTTCTTCCAGTTACTTTCTTTTATAACATCAAATCCAACCCCAGCACAATATAGGGAAAATATATGTAAATTACAAAGTTTCACACCCTTGCTCATTCGATTTTAAAAACGGGGCACAAATAAAAAGAAATAAGAGAATTAATGAAAGAAAAACAGCAGCATAGATAAATTATGTTGTTACTGCTTTGAATAAATATAATTGTTTTTATTTGTGTGTCATTTTTAATATCAAATGAGTGAGGGTGTGAAGATGTAAGATACCAGGCTAAAACAGTTTACAATCGGGACCACCCTCCCTACATTGTGCCCTAACCCCTAACCCGGCACTTCTGGCAGGGACAATGCATTTAGAAGGGTCAACCAAGTCAGGAAGGTCCTGGGAATATAGTGGCATTAAAAATGTTGGGGACTGTTTCGATGACATTTAAAATCTGATGAATAAACAAGTAATCTGGATTGCCAAAGCCACCAAAACAAAATAGGCCAACAGATTCACTTTTTTTTTGTTATTCAAAGAATTAAAGAAATTTTATGATTTTAAGAAGCTAAGAAGGTCAAGAAAATAATTTGAAAATCAAAATAAACAAGCATTCTGGTTGAAGAGGATTTCCAAGAAACAATGATATAACTTTTATATTTGTTTGAAAGATCTATGATTTATAGGCAAATAAAACTTGAAGCCAGTTGACATTTAAAGTGAACTAAAAATGATTTACTACTACTTTAGAAAGCTGAAAATTCTGTACGTCATTATAAACTTTTTCAATAGTTAATAAGAAATGACAATTAATAAAACAAGACTGGCTGCTGCAGGGTAAAACTCCACTCCAACTTCAAATTCGACTGAAGATGATTACTGTAACTTTTGTATTGTATATATAATAAATAAAAAATTATAAAAATGTTTTTTTCTATATTCATTTATTACATTGAAATAAGCCCACACGTTTCTGTATGATAAATTTTTGTTAAGACTTGTCAATTTAATTCAGTCAGTAAGATACCCGACTACCAATCACTTGGTCGTGAGTTCAAATCACGGTAGGGGAATTGGGATTTTATATATGGGTTTATACCCCTAATTTTGGTGAGGATTCTTCTCGTTGTTCTTGTTCTTGTTACGAAAAGTTAGGAAAACAAAGTCAATTCCTGACTTTGTCCTGGAGTTTGACAATATTTTTAATAAGAAAGAACGAGGGTTAAGATTTACATGACAGGAGTAGTGAATTCTCCTAGATGAAAATGTTTTATTCTTTCAATTTTAGGTGCTTTCAATCCATTAGACCCTAGAACCATCCAGAAATTTGTTTGGTTCTAGAAAAAAAATTTCAATCAAGTTTTATGAGGAGGGTTCTATTTACAATGTAAGTATAATGATAAAGTGGGCACATAATTTCCACCATCTTACTGGAGGTAGTAACAACTATTTCCGTAATACAATCATGGCTTCTACACTGTGTGTCGTCTGCTCTTTGAAATTCTTTCAAACAACCCAACTTTTCTACCAAAAAGATCAACAAGCTTTTGATGCATTTTTCTATTTTATGTTTTGATTTATTTTCTCAAAAAAACCTGGCCCTTCAACTTTAGAGCCAATACAGCATATAGTAGTCAGGGTTAGGATTAGGGTTATTGGACAATCTTTGCAATAACGCACTTAGGAGAATGGCCATGTTGAATGGCTAAAAGTGGGTCCATTTTTTTTTTTTTTTTATTGAAACATGGCTAGAATTGAGTAGAGTAGATTTAATTTCCAGGAAACTGTATATGCTCCAAAACCTCATACAAAGGCTTCAAAAAGTATAAATATACTAAAGGTACCGTTTTTTATATTTATATAGAAATATTTATTGAATCACTGTAGGCCACTCTGGTCCCACAACCAACCAGCCAAATGGTGAGGTATTCTTCCCTTTTTACTCATCTGTTGGTCTGTCTCAATGCTCTTGGTCACATTTTTTGGCAGAGAGCCTTGAAAACTTACATGAGTACTCCAGTAAAAATTACATCCTTTTTTTGTCCTACTGGTTCTGCAACACCCATTCCCATATGAAACTGACAATGCTAGTCGATCGCCTCAGTCGCATGTCGCACCTTTGATCTTGCCAAGCTGATGTAGTGCTCTATTGTAACCTTGTATCACTGTCCGAAGAGTAAGGGTGGGGTAGGTGGGTTAGTAATGTCTAGGGTGACAGAAAATCTAGCCACTATTAGCCATTAAAAATGGCTATTCTCCCAAATGCGTTATTGCATGCAAAGATTGCCGTTAGTGTTACGGTTTCTTATTTCCCAATTATTTATTGGTGTAATTTCATTGTCATACTTTTATCTCCGCTGTACTTCTGGTAAGATGGCGGAAACTAGTATTGCTAAATATCAATTTTCTCAGCCATATCATGTTGGATTGATATGAAACTTGGTCTAGACCTTCAGATGGTGGATGCATCGTTGAACTTATGGTTCTTGTTTTCAAAGCAGAAATGACAACTGACAAACAACGAATGTGAATAGTAACAATAGTTAAAAGAAGTGTCAAAATTATTACTCTTTCTTGTGTGACTTCCAAATTTTGATGAAAACAAACAACAGTTACACTTATGCTTAAGTCTCCAACAGGGAATTTAAATATAATCTTTCTTTAACAAAGATTCTTTATTTTTAAGCTTGATAAACTTCTGGTTAGAAAACTTGATTTCGGTTTGGGTTCAGATGGTTTAAATATTTCCTAAAACGTGGCAGTCACCAAAGGAGGAAACATTCTAGTGTTTAAGGCTATTTTTTAAAATGTATTTAACATTCAGGGTTTTTGTTTTTAACTTGTAACCAATATTTATAAAAAAAGTGATAAAAAATGACACTGAAGTTTGCCTTATCAAATATTATTAACTAACTCCAAAAGTTAAAATTATTAGTTTTCAATTAAATAAACTTTACACACTGTAACTTTTTGATATCAATTTTCTGTCGGTTGCCTGTTCATCTTTTTTTTAGATGCATCCACACATCTCTATAAGACGCCGGTCGGTCGGTATGTTAAATATCAATTTTCTCAGTTGTATCATGTTGGATTGACATGAAACTTGGTCCAGACCTTCGGGTGAACTATCCTCTTCATCCTCCACATATGGTGGATGTATCGTTGAACTTATGGTTCTTGTTTTTTCTGTAATTAAATTTGTATTTTATGCTGCACCATTGTTTTCATAAATCTCTGAACAGTACTGACGTTTATGTTTTCATCGTAATTAGGATACTAAACTCAACAATAACCCATAATTAATTGCTTCATTTTAATACTGTTTTATTTTTTTAGGATAAGAATTTCGTATTGTCACTTACACTAATTGAACGAGTATGAACAGTGTGTAAAGGTTATGTTTTTCTGATGATCACCACACTTTTGGGGGAAAATATTTATACATTGTGGGCCGAAGAATCTTTTTTAAAAGGGGTGGGGAATAAAGTACATCAATAAACATAAACATAAAACGGGAAGCGAACAAAGATAACATACCCACTGCCAGTACTCAAGGGCGTAGCAAGGGTTCTCAGCGCCCAGGGGCAATTCTGCTATATCCTAGGGGAGAACATAATTATTAATAATATTAATAACAGGCATTATAGACCAGAGGAAATTTTGCGCCTCTTCACACCTGCGCCTGGGGGTGACTGCCCCCTGTTGCTACGACCAACGCCCCTCTGATCATACAAGTCTACTAATCACAATTGCTCGCGAATAACCCTAAATTCTTTAATTAAACACCACAAACCTCTGTATAAAAGCTTCTTTTTTTTAAAAATTACATTTCTTTGCTCCCTGTTTCTTATCTTGTTACCACCACCGAGTAAATACAGTTATTTGACCCACAAAACAGGTTATGATACCTAAACTTCGATGACCTAAGTCTTGTGGAAGCAACACGTGATGAATGAACCTTTCAATGGTGTGTTTGGAACTTAAGCTAAACATAGAAAAATGTTTTTCCTATAAAAGAGAAAATGAAATTTTGGGAGGTGTATTTCTTTTTCTCTTTGCCTCATCCTTCATTTTTTTAAGCGTTTAACTTAAGTTATTTTTCTCAAAAATTAACTTCAACAAATATTTATTTAAAATAATCAAACTTAAAACTACTTTTTAACGTATTAACAAAAAAAGCTAAAAATCACAGTTGTGTCAGGTTTGGGTTTTTTCTGTCAGAAAGTCATGTGCTTGTTAAATGTTAACATAACATACCTGTCGCTTTGATACTTTCAACGGGGAAAAACACCTTCTCGATCTTCTTATTCTTCTTATTAATATTACGTGCCATGCTTCTTTTAATAAGATTTTGTTTAACACCTTTAACGCTTATGTAATTTTGTTATGAATGGCAAAAGTTTCAATTGAAATTAATGCATGTGTTTGTGTATAATACTTGAACCAATCATAATAACCGCCACTAAACACGTAGACTCACACAAGAAATAATTCCATATTTTCATCAAGAAATCGAATAATAATTGTTCTCTTTATCAATTTGAATTATATATTTTGTTATATTTCGATTTATTCTATTCAGATTTAGCATTTTAAATCCTTTCTACAAAATCCTATACAATCATTTGGTTGTATGAATTTTGTATTCATGCGCCAACGTGTCATAAAAAGAGTACCGCACCCTACTTATAGCTTGTTTGGAAACTTAGAAATCGGTTTTATTTCAAACTTCGTGGGTCAATAATAGTTACGTATTTCCCACCTGTGTCACAGGTCAGGTCGGTGTTAAGATTCATAGCGGTTAAACAAGTAAAAAGTTTTGGTCAGTAAATTTTTGTGCTTTTAATCCATTTTTAGGGAAAAAAAGTTTTTTCCGGTTTTAGCTCCTAAAACCGGAAAAAACCGGGTTTCTATTTATATTTATTTACAATAATAACTGTAATGGTAAACTGGACCGTTATTTTCCGTCCGTTGT
>VCCN01000158.1:10825159-10841538 GCA_006491835.1 Architeuthis dux | reverse complement strand
TTTTTATGCAACAATTTGTGCTTTTTATACATCAATTTCAAAATCCTCTGATACTCTCAACATGAATGTAAAAGAAATAAACAGTCAATATGAGTAAAGCACAGTTGCATCAATTATTTTAAGGATTAAAACATCAGATCATAGACATGGGCAAAATGTTTGGTCTCTCTTCCAGAAATCTTTCATTTTTGAGAAAAAGTAAATTTTTATAGGGGAAACGAGTGAATTGGCTCTAAAGTTGATCGATTTACAGTGCAAAACTAGAATCTTACTTGGTGTCTGTCTTAATGACATCTGATGTTCAATTTACAAAGTAAACTGGACCCTTATATTGTAAATAAAAATAAATAAATAAGACTATTTTCTCATATTCTTTCATTCACGTTTGCTTAATCGAAACTTGACCGTTTCTTCTTTTTTTCTACAAACTAACCTAACAGGAACACAAATGAAGTTGTTCAATAATTTCTTACTTAAGGCGCTGTGAAAAAATCTGTATACACCAAGGATGCTGTGATGTGAAAAAGTTTTGGAACCACTGTCTTTTGCCTAAGAGGAAAGGAGTGGATTTAACAGGAGCTCTAGCTGCTGCAGTTTGCTGTTAAATTTCAGCAGCAGCAGCTAGCTAAGAGGAAAGGAAGTGTATTTAACATTATGAAAATGAATCTTAAACAGATTTGGTCCGATTTCTCATGTCATTTCCGTGAAAACGTAGTGTGTGCAATGAAATACGGGACAAATCATGTCCCGTATTGATTAAGTATGAGATAGCGCATTTTACTTTTCAATACAGGACGATCCCATATTATATGGGACAGGTGGCAACCCTACTCACACGGGAAGTAACCGAATACTTCTAAGCCTGACTTCCATACAACGGACAGAAAATAACGGTCCAGTTTACCATTACAGTTACATTGTAAATAGAAATGCACTCATAAAACCTAAAAAAACCTTTTTCTATAAATTAACAAATTCCTTTAGGGTCTAAATGGATTAAAAGCATGTAACGGATAACCAAAGTACAACTCTCAGATAACCAACTTTCAGAACATGGAAATACAGCACTTGACTCGAAATATGATACCTATTGTAAACACAAAGTCTAGTAAAGCCTTGTATCTTGTCACCTTACATCTTACCTTGGAACTTTGATGAAATCCATTCCAACAGACAACATTTCGACCAGCCACTCACCTTCCGCTTACCTCTACATATAAGAAGACAAACTATTTTCCTTCTTTGTCCAGTCGTAGTTCTGTTGCCTTAACAAGCACAAATAATTACTGGTTAATCTTAAATCAGGTTGGTGTTTAAGCCCAGTTATAAAGCCAGGATTTCAAATGCTAATTTTCTCTTAGTAGACAGGCTGCTCCCTCTGACTTAAAAGATTGACATAAAAAGCACAATACTGGCCTTGTGCTGTCACTTAAGGGTTGACCACTGACCAGAATTGTGCTTGAATTTTAAAATGAATTGATAATGAAAAGATATTTGTTTGGGTTAAGATTTGGTTTAACAAACCAAACTGAAAAATTAGGAAAAAATATTTTTTCTATGTTAAAAGTAAAGAACAGTGCAAATATATTTACATCACAATTTCAGAATATAAAGCATCATTGAGACTTTGGAACAGGAAAATAGTTGTGAATAATAAAGCATTGATAAATGTATGAAAACTCCTGGTGTATTCCAGTCACGTCTAATAATTCTGTGTTCAGGGTCGCAGCCAAAAAAGTTTGGTAAATACTGGCATAGTTAATTTGGAACATCAACTCAGCTGAACTGTGGTCCACTTTGAAAGTGGACACCTTAACTGCTCACAAGAAATGTTTTATGACATTGCAAATGCTCCAATACAAATCAAAATGCTGATTGTAAAAGGCAAGAACAACTCCATATATATATATTGTAGGGCCTTATGTCACCTCTTTGTAGGGACACAAGTACAGAGAGGAATATGGCAGAACATATCTCTGTCTGCAATTATAAATTCAACTTTGTTCAAAGTTCAATGAAATAAATGGATAGACAAATATATATATATATAACATAGGTATGTGCAAAATGCACGTAATTGATCACCTAGAATATTAAAACTTACCAAAAATCATCTATTTATTGGATTTTAATAAAAACTTTCAGTACTTACGTATGAAATAGCGATTTAAAAAAAAAAGGAGTTTCCATTCCAAATTTTGGAAAAAAAAATGTTTTTTTTCATGTGATTATAATATGAAATACCCCCACACCCTTATTTATGTTGTTAATTTAGTATATTAATAAATATGGGCCAGTCCTGATTTTTACATATATGTGAAAAGTTAAATTCTGTTTTAGTTTTTTTTTAAATCGACCCCTAAGTGTTCCGTAAAAACCCTTACTTGGGACTAATACAAAAAACTGAAAAATAAAAAGTAAAATATTGTCTTCTTGGTAAATTTTCATTTTATTTTTAAGCTTATATAAATTATCGCTATTTTCCGTAAAAAAATAAAAACATTTATAAACATAAAATTTTCTTTTATATAAATTTTTTTAAGATCAAAAATCTACAAAATTCTTATTAAAGTATTTTCAATATTCAGCCAGATTAGATTTTTTGAAAAATAAAGGAGGATAGAGAGAAGGAATTTTAAGAAATGATATTATGTCGAAATTCAACCGCTAACATACTTTTAAAATTTTGAGATTTGACAGAACGAGGGCGGGTATGGAAGGCAATAATTGATAATAAGCAATCTACTGAGGCGATGTATTTGCGAAAGTCAAGGGAGATAAAAATTAAATATGAATATTTTTGAAGTCAGTTACTAAAACTTTTTTTGGTAAATCCACTACAAATCTGGAAAGTTTAATAAAAGTAAATGTACATTTTTTATTAATAATTTGTTCTAGAGTCTTAGTATAGTTATTTTATTTGGAAATTAGGCTTTAAATGAGTTTATAACACTTTTTAGCTATAATGGAAAAAGATTTAGCTGATTTTAGCCATTTTTTAAAGGCAGTTTTAGCCGAAATAGATCAAATTGGAGTTGGCAACATTGATTAATGTTAGGAGTGCGGAAAAAAATACTGTTTCGAATTGGAAAATCAACAGATAGATGATTCAAATTCTGTATAATACACAAAACACATCTCGTTTCATTCACAGCACACCACATAGATGATCGCACGTCTCTGCTATGTTCAATTTTCTTCTGAGGACGTCACTCGCAGTGACAAAATGCATAAAGATTTATCTTTATGATAATAAACATATTTGAGATGTAACACGCTTTTCTCATTCTCATTAGACATTGTCTAACCATATCCACCATATATATATATATATATAAAGACCATAGTCACCAAGTTTGTTTCTTTGTTTGTCTGTTCACGTCACAGTTTTACTCTCTTCCTGTCGAGAGGAAGACTTATTTGACTGAATGTTGCCAGCAGCTACAGTGTGACTGACTGCTGTAGCTGACAAACAGACACAGCAAAGTTACATTTACTTGAGTTTGCTGTGTCTGTGTGTAAGTTTAGCAGGAAAGCATAAGTTTTACTCTGTTCCCCTCTTTAAAGCTGATTAAAGAGAGGGAAAGAGTGAGACTTATGTGACTGAAAACGATGTTTAAAAATAGAAATATTTTAAAATATTAATCTATCAATAGATAACATAAAAAATCCTGTCATTTTTTTGGGGTACTATATATGGATTTAAAAAGGTTTGCAAACATTGTACACCTTTTAGAACTTTCTCTAATGTTCAGGAACTGTCTTACCAACCTGATACTTGCAATTCTTAAAAAGAAGGAATTGGAGATGTTTTTGATGAACAAAATTTTAAAGTTTCAATGCAACCAGGTCAGTTTGGGGTAATTGTTGGACATCAAATGCCAGGTCTCTCCAATCAATATCTGACTCATTAATTTGTTAGAACATTGCTAAACAGATCAGAATTTGGTGATCACCAACATGGTTATGGTTATATTAAAAAGTAGTGAATTTAAAATATTAAGTCTTATTAATTTAACATGTATCAAGAAACCATAGTTTCTTAATAGATGTTAAATTTCAATGATATAATTTAATATACAAGGTCTGTCTAGGAAGTATCCAGCCATTTTTGAATATCTCAAAAACGGGTTGCGCTGCCTTGATATAACTTGGCACCCAATCAGAGGGGATTTTTACTGGGCATGAGTGAACAGAACCTCTTTGCCGTGGGATTACTCAGTCAGCAGTGAGATACCACTTAGTGATCTTGTGTACCGTATGACCTTTGCATTCACAATGACTGAGCGAGTCATCCTTTACATCTCATGCAGGTTTTTTTTGGCAAAACATTGCATCACCCAATTTGTCAGCCCCCACCCCTACAGTGCAGATTTGGCTCCCTGCAACTTCTGACTTTTTCCAAAGAAATTTCTGACTATGGACAAGATTAAGGAGAAGGCTGATGGTGATTTGCAGACTTTTTTGAAAAGTGAAAAGAATGCTTGGATAACTGTGTGAGGTCCCAAGGGGAATACTTTGAAGAGACTAAGGCACCATTGCCCTAGGTAGGCTATTTTTCATTAATATTAAATTGCTGGATACTTTCTGGACTGACCTCGTAATTTAAATTTCAATCCCATTAAGAAACATATATTAAGTTATATTAAGAGTAGTATAGTAGATATTAAGTTATATTAAGAAAAATATATTAAGAGATCCTAGTTTCTTAATATAAGTTTAATTTAAATTATATAATTTAATATGTTAAATTTCTTGCATACTGCTCTAGTCCTTCAATAAGTCTCTTAAGCTCTTGCTCTTGCTCAGTCGCTGCCGTGATGTGTGGAGGTGATCATGTTGTATGTGCTCTATCTCGGCAGCACATGTCTCAGCTGTGTGGAGGCAGTCCTGTGGTTATCACTTTTGCTCAGTCTCACTTCCTCATGCTCTCATAGTGTTGAAATGCTTGGTCTCAAGTCGTGCATCATGCTCTTCTTGAGACTCATTTGCTCGTTTCTGTGTTGTCACTGAGTCTAGCAGATTGCTCCTCCTCAGTCTCCTGGTACGTGCTCGCTTAGCAGCAGACGTTATAGGACCAATCGTGCATCTAAATCGGTTAGGTCTTGAGAATGAAATGTGTGCAGTGCAATGCAAGGAATCATGAAAACTTAGTACAACTTACATTTCCCAAATTTTGAAAATAAATTTTGAGATGTGCTGATTCCGAATATACCTTTAGTTTTGCTCTGGGATGCATAGTTCTTCAGTTATAAAGAGTACAGACAGACATAAACAACAACGTTATATATTTAGAGGCCTGGATAACAACCTTAACACGGGAAGTAACTGTATACTTCGAAGCCTTACTTCCACACGATGGACAGAAAGTAACAGTCTAGTTTAGCATTATAGTTAGATTGTAAATAGAACCCATCTCCATCTTAAAGAATGAACTTTTTTCAAAACTGACAAATTCCCTGAGGAAACGAAGGTCTTATGGATTATGGAGCACAAAACATTACATGCGAAAAAAAAAATAATTTTCTATTATTAAGAGGCGTGACTTGGTTTGTTCAGTAGTGTCAAAAAACAAAAAGTATTTTTATATTTTTTCAAATACTCGACTAAAGTGAATCTTAACCTTCATTTATTCAACCAATAGTAGTCGTAAAATTTTGAAAACAAAATTTGATATGTGCTGATTCCGAATATACCTTTAGTTTTGCTCTGCAATGCATAATTCTTGAGTTATAAAGAGTACATCTTTCTTAATGGTGATGATATAATTAATATTGCTAATTTCTACAAAAAATAAAGAATAAGGGGCGAGGTTGTGTGTAGCTCATTAAAGATAGATGAACAAAATCTGTATTGGTTCATGTTACTTTTCACGTCGTAAATTGGAGATAATGGTAATCTTTGGTCTTATAGATGTAAAATATGGTAGATGAACACAGCATTATACATACAGCGTAGTGACAGAGTGGCAGCGCTAGGTCTGACTGCACCCCCAGGCTTAATGGTTTAAATGATGTAGGGGTATGTGGGTCTCATGCACGACCACTGGTATTATTAAGATATTAACATAATAATGAAATTAATTTGTTCTTCATCAGAATATTGCGCACCATGAATTTATTTAGGTATGATAGAAACAAACAGTGCATCAACGTGCCAAAAGCTCCTGTTAATTTCTTTTGGAGAAATCAAAAGAATTTTGACATTCTTGGTGTCTGACAAAAAACAAATTAATGTCTTTTAACTTCATTGTATTAATATCTGATCAATACGTTGTATAGTTATACTTTTTAGAGCCTTTGTATAACTTTTTGGAGTCTTTTGGGTGACACTAAAAGCTGTCTGAACCTGTCAGGACTGACAAGGAGTGTGCGCGAATCTGCCCAGGGGTTACGTGAGCCTGTCTGGGCCCTAAAATATTCTAAATTCAACTGCCCGGGCACTGGAAGATGCTAAATTCCCACATCTGAAACCTGGAAGATGCTAAATTCCCATGTCCAAACCCTGGTGGATGTTAAATCCCCACGTCCGCACCCTGGAAGATCTTTTGGCTATCAGCCCAGCAAGACCAGATCAGCTTCAAAAACCTTTTTTTTTTAAATCTTTCAAGGAATAATTACCTTCTCTATCTCTATAGATTGATCTTTTAAAATCTTCTTCTTGGAGTTTTATTATAGGGTCATTCTGTGTCAAGTGGACCAATTTTGGGAAAGTGCCCCACTTGACCATCTTAGATTTTGCTCTAACTTTGCTCACATTAATAGACATTGAACATACAAAAAACCTGGAAATTGAGATGTAGGTATATGCTGTATTCTCTCATACCCCCCCCCATTTCAACCACTGATTAGAACATGAAAGAATCAAGACACCAACTTGAAAATCTAGCCCTAAGTAAATTGTGCAGATTGTTCCATATGTACATTTTTGCCTTTAAAAATGGTGCATTTTTGTCGTTTTTAATTCTGGCCATTTTTGAGAACTTATATCTCAGGATCTAGAAAAGCTAGAAAGATCCAGATTGTAACATTTTGTAATGCATTGACATCACTTTGTTCCTTGCTAGACAGAGCACACAAAGTTGGCTAGGTCCTGAGTAATGATTACTTAAATATGGCTTCTTGGAAATACAAATGAAATTTGGAGCCCATTTTGATATCTTTTTTTGAAAGAATTATGCTTTTTAGAGCTAGGCTGATAACATTTTCAAAATCTACATATACGGTTGACCCTGAAAACAAATTTTCAGGGCAGTAGAAGTCCCTGTTGTGGAATGGTTGCTAGTTGAAAATGGAAAAAAGAACTTTGGTCGTCGTAGCTTCGAACAAAGTAGTCCTTGTTCTTGGATCCATAGTGACTGAACGAGTAAAGATATCAAGCTAAAATTTTACAGGACTTCATTTCAAACCAAAATGAACATGTGAGCAAAGTTAGAACAAACTCTGAGATGGTTGAGTGGTGACCACTGGTCCACTTGACATGGAATGACCCTATATCATAAAGTCTTTCAATCAGATCTGGTATTCACAGGCCCGTGTAAAAACCCGGGCAGATACAGTCAGGCCTGTGCCAGACATTGAAATTTGCTATTTCCAGTTCCCAGACTGTCGAAATTAAACCTATTTATATGGTTGAATGATAAAATTTAGCATATTTCTGTGTCTGGATGTTGGAAATTAGTATCTTTCAGTGCCCGGGCGTCAGAATTTAGTATCTTTCAGGACGATTGACTTTTCATTCCCCAGGGTCAGGACGTTGGAGTTTAGCATCCTGTACAGATTGACAAGGAGTGTGTATGGGAGTTACACGGGCCTGTCCTAGGGTTGCCACCTGTCCCATATAATACAGGATCGTCCCGTATTGAAAAGTAAAATGAGATTTGTCCCATATTTCATTGCACACATTATGTTTTCACATGCTTGGAATGACATGAGAAATTGGACCAAATCTGTTTAAGATTCATTTTCATAATGTTAAAATTTGCTCCCTTTCTTCTGAGCTAGCTGCTGCTGAAATTTAATAGCAGCAGGTAGAGCTCCTGTTAAATCCGCTCCCTTTCCTCTTAGGCTAAGACAATGGTTCCCAAACTTTTTTACATCATAGCGCAACCTTGGTTTATAAGGATTTGTTCACAGCGCCCTAAGTCAGAAAATACTGAACAACTTCATTTGTGTTCCTGTTAGGTTAGTTAATAAAAATATTTTTAAAAAAGAAACGGTCAAGTTTCGATTAACCAAATATGAGAAAATAGTTTTATTTACCGATATTTACTTTGTAAATTGAACATTGGGCATTAAGACAGACACAAAGTAAGATTCTAGTTTTACATTATACATAAAGTGTAAATCGACCACCAACTTTAGAGCCAATTCATTCGTTTCCCCATTTAAAAAAAATTAACTTTTTCTCAAAAACGAAAGCTTTCTGGAAGAGAGACCAAACATTTTGCGCTTGTCTATGATCTGATGTTTTAATCCTTAAAATAATTGATGCATCTGTGCTTTACTCTTATTAACTCTTTATTTCCTTTACAATACATTCATGTTAATAGTAGCAGCAAATTCACCAGCAGAATGCAGGAAATGAAGTGTTTGAAACTCAAAATTATCCCTAACCCTCCCCCGGGCATGGGGCCGCTGGCAAGGTGTCCCTTATTTTTCCACATTCAAGGTGGAAAGACCCTAAAATATTCTAAATTCAATCACCCGGACACTGGAAGATTCTATATTCATATTCCAACGTAACGTCCTACCTAACCTAGAACCTAGGAAGATGCTAAATTCCCACATCCGAACGCTGGGAGATGCTAAATTCCACGTCTGAATCTTGGGTTATGATAAATTCCCACGCCCGGCCACTGAGTGATACTAAATATCTTCCAGTGCCCGGGTGGTTGAATTTAGAACATTTTAGAGTCCGGACATGCCCGCACTGACACACACCTTGTCAATCCGGCGCGCATCTTTTTACGTTTGCGCAATTATTACCATTACATCCAATTTAAAACGTGAAAAGTAACATGAATCTACGTATTAATTACTACTAATTCAATCGAATAGTTTAATCTAACAAACTTACATTAGGAATAAATTTGTTATGGAGAAAGTCTAAACAAACTCGCCGTGCGAATTGAATTGAATCACGAGTTCTTAACACAGAGTCGGAAGCGCCCGGTCACGTGTTCCGGAAGTGTCGTTCTGAATGCGACACGTTTTCGGTGCGCGAAGTCCGAGTCTGCATTTGTTTGTTTTTTTCGGGGGGTTTCAGTTTCATTTTTTTCCCGTGTTGCCTAAAGAAAATATCATCGCACGAACAATGAAGTCCAACGCTTGTAAATTCGTGCAGCGGCAAGTGTATACGGTTCTCTCTCATAAATATGGCACCACTGTTATTTTCTTTGGAATCGTTTTAATTGTTGTTTCCGCCTTCCAGTTTGGCGAGGTGAGTTGGATTTGTTTATATTGTTTTTGTGTTCGAGCGGTGTTTTTAGCTTGCATTCTTCAAGTTATTGGTTTGTAATTCCTTTTGAATATCCTGCCTACCTACCCTTATGCAAACCAGATTATGGCTTAACAATGTTTAAAAACATATTCCGATAGTATCATGATTGTTAAAAACAAAAAGCCTGTGTAATTGTCGTTTTGTACTTCTCCTTACAGTCTTTTATATTTTCATTTGTCATGCCGCATCATCACACAAAAACCCGACTCTCCCTGTGAAAATAATAGTGGATTATTCGGAAATTATAAACGATTCTCAATTATCAAAAATAGAATAATTTAATTTTTTGTTATTCAAACCTAAATTTTTGTGTCTAAAAAATAAAGTATCATCAGTAAACTTTATTAAAAAATAAGGCACTACCTTGAATAGTGCGTTTTTGATTAGTGAGGGTTTTGATGTAGTACGGTTACGGTAGTGCTGTACTTTGTACAAATTAATGTTTACAAGCTGAAAAAAAGCATATTAAATTATAATAAGACCTTGAACAGTGTGGTTTTGCACAGTACGGGAAATTTTGGAACGAATTAACGGCACTAATCAAGCATAGTTGTTTATATTTTCATCGACGAGACTTATCTTCCCTTGGAAAAAGTGAAATAAGTGTGTATCTATATATGTGTGTGTGTATATATCTATAATATATAACATTTTTACAGTTATCTAGAAATTAAATCTACCCAATTTTAGCAATTTTAAAGCCAGAAAATGGCTAACGTCTTCTGGTCCCGTCACGCACCAAAAGCTCGTACAAAGGCTCCAAAAAGTACAATTGGTTAAGATTCGTTTTTACACGGCCCGCAAATTTATAGGCAAATAAAACTTGAAGCCATTTAGTTGACATTTAAAGTGAACTAAAAATGATTTACTACTACTTTAAAGACTGAAAACTTTGTGTGTCATTAGAAACTTTTTCTACAGTATGACATAATGACAACTAATAAAATATTTTTAATAAGGAGAAACGAAGGTTAAGATTTACGTGACGGGTAGTGAATTCTAGAAGAAAATATTTTTTCTTTCAATTTTAGGTGCTTTCAACCTATTAGACGCTAAAACAATCCGGAAATCTTTTAGTTTTTAGTGTTAATGCACCAATGATTAAGTGCACGATCGGCACCCTCATATTCCAGAATTCCACAACTTTCGCTGGTCTCGACCAAGGTCCTGATATTTATCTATTTTCTCACTCTCTTTGTTTCACTCTGTGATCTACTAGAGTAGCCAAATCCACTATTTGACAGATTTTCTGTATAGAATGAGCCGTTTGTATCAAAGTCCCAAAGTATTTTACTTTACCTTATCAAAGACAGATTTTGTTTTATGCTCATATCATTTGCCCGAATAGTTGAACCTAAGTGATTTTCATAATTCTTAGTGCATCACTGTTCCCACCAAGTCATGTCTGTTTTTGTGTCAATTTGCTGCATTCACAACAAATGTGTCACTGTTTTAATACTTCTATAGACTAATCTTCAACAAATACAAGAGGGTCAATTGGTATACTTGTGACGCTACAATATACAACATGCACTTCAATCAGCTCTTTAAGAGACTGGGATGAGGAGAATGAGTAAAAAATGTCATAAAAGTGAGATATATGTTGTGGTCACTAATGATGCCTGTAAGAAGAAAGCAAACAGATTTTAACAACTGGGACAAAGGCAATATTCAGTCTTTGCCCAGTTTTTATGTTCTCAGCAAGTACCCTCAATAAAATATCTTAAGATATCACTTCTTGCAAGACTTTATATAAAGAATGCATGTTCCAATTTTGTTAGAAAGGCTTGGACTACTAAACTGTCTCCATGTATATATTCACACATTAAATTGATTTCTGCTCTCTGACACTTCGCTCAACTAATGTATCAACTGGAAGAAACGCACACACAAAGCATTTAACCTACCAACTGCTATTTTGAAATACTTTTTCAAGTTCTATTTAGCTACTGTTTTGATTTGCTCTCTATGAAAGTCCGCACAACTAACTAATTCCTGGTGACAGACTTTTTTTTTTTTGCCTAATGTACCTGCTGAAATATATACATTGTTAGAAACCATCAACCAAAACTGTCAACATAGGTTTCTACAGTTTTTAAGCTGGTCTAACTGGCTGGCTATGTATGTATTATGCATACAGGCCGCTCCAATAAAGCCAGAGGGCTGGAAATTTCAACATTTAATCCTCATTATGTCTAGAAAAAATCCCCCACTCCCTAAATAGTTTTTAGTGGGGGAGGGGTTGCAATGTAAGTTTTGCTAAATTGATCCCTTAGTTTGTGACCAGCAGCATTCACGCTTGTCTTTTGTTGTGATCAAAAACCCAACGAAAGGCGAGAGAAGTAACTTATTCATTGATCACCCCTTTTCCAATTGTTTAATTGATCATCTCCAACATAGTATGCTGCCAAAATACATTGGTCATGTGATGGTTTCTATTGAGTGACTAACCAGACCTGTCCTTGTTAAGTTTTAATTCTGTCTTCTGATCATTTTCTGCTTCTGTCCTAAGCACTAGAAGACTCAACAGGGAATTGTGACTCTGCACAATATACAAACATGCAGCATCATTGTACTATAAACTGGTGTCTATTAAACGAGACATGTTTTGGTTGCATCAATGCAACATACATAATTTCTGATTATTAGATCAAATACTGATGGACATAGTGATTAATCTCTGTGTGAAGTGGGTAAATAGATTTGGATTATTTTGAGAAAGGTAAAAATAGTGAAGATAAAATGGTCAAAGAAAAGTGTACTGTATTAAACATGTAACATTATGAAATGGTTACTCCAAGCTTTGGGATTTATCTATATGCACAAATAATTTTTTATATTGATTAGGTTTGCCAGCTGTTACACTATTAGTGCTGTTTAACTGGGACATGGTCTTTCACCATAAATTGTATTCTTGTGGAAAATCAATAACTTTATTACTTTCAAATTTTTTATTTATTCTTTGCCAATAACAATGCAAAGCTTTTCTTCTTTTTTTAAAAGTTAAATGCTAGATTCAAAAACTGTTAAATGTATGCTGAGAATTATGCATATAATAGTTCTATTCTGTCTGCCAGTAATGCTTGCATTAATTTCTGAGCACTGAAAATCTCTTTCTTTCTAATTTCCAATGCACAACATACAGATTGAGTGCCAAAACATGATTAAACAAAGTCAAAAATTGCAAACTTCAATGATTAAAACATCAAATTTCACTTCTAAGCACTAATATTACTCTGGTGAATGTCATTCAATAATGTGAATGATTTTCATCTTCTTGCACTAAGACCAACACTTACCAAGAATGGACTATTACAAATTCTTCTGTGAGGAGACCAAAATGTACACTTTCTATATTGTATATTGTATTCTGAAATCCATAATTTGCATAAGTTTTAAATGATCAACTTGAACTATAAATATTAAATTCACTATATCTATTAAGATGCTATGGACATTTTGGTATTTAGTACAGTAGATTTTTTAATGCTCTTTCATATAAAAACGGGACACACACAATCCGACCAAAACTGTGGCCGTCATCTTTATTTCAAAATGGCCACCATAAAAAAACAATTGGCAAAATGGTAGATTAGTTGAAATTTTGGATCAAATGTAATTGATTGTAGTCAAAGTTGAAAATTTCAGTTGTCACTGTATATGATGTCATGTGTTATTGTTTATGTTTCGAGGGATTTAAAAAAAAATTTTTTTTAACAACAAGCTATCAATTATGCGAGTTAATTACCTATCTGGACAGCCATCTTTTTTGAAGCAGATATTGACAAGTTTTGAGTTTTATACAATTTATCAGAAAATTAGAAAAGCGTTAATAAAAATTTACCTTGCGGCAAAGGAGGTTGGGATGCCTGATTTTGTATCATTTTCATTCTTATTGATGCTTCCTTGAACTAATATGCAAGCATACAATAAAAATGACTGCGCTGCTCAGTGATTGACTTACACAATCAAAGATTTTCATATCTTATTTTTGATAATTAGTTTTCTTTTCTTTTCTTTTTTACCTAGTGATGTCATAAAACAGTCCCTGGCACATATTGACTTCTCTTTATGTATGATTTTTTTTTTCCAGGTCATATTTCATTTGATATTATACATTTAAAAGTGATGGTTAAATTAAATTATTCAATTTTGACTGAGGACATTAACTTTATTTATAAACTTATACAATACAATTTTAATATATAACACAAAAGTGATGTGTTTTAAGATTATAAATTTTGGCAAGACTAATTTATTTAATTTATGTAATATATTCAGCAAGGCGGCTTGACCAAGGAGGTCATGTTGGTATGATCAAGGGATACATCTCTCATATTCAGTAAGATGATGTGATTGAACGAAAAAAACAAAACATGATTACATGTTATGATTATGTGGCCTTTGGCCAGAGAATGTATATAAAATGACCAGTCAGCATTCTCTAATGGAGAGACCCATAGAGGAAGAAGTGACAACGTGCATGGGTGGGGCACTACAACCACATTGTTTAGATAAGGAAACCTCATCCCTTGTTCGACCTCTCATTCTCTCTCCATTCCACATCCAAATAACACAAGAACTCTCAACTACAGAAGACTTGAGTTGTATTTTCTACATCGTACAACTAGACCAACTATTCTCAAACCTTTTTGGTCATGGCCCCCTTAAGAGTGCTTTTCAGGTTCCAGGGCCCCCTGTCAAACAGGGATACGATATGAACAGATAGACAGATGTTTATTTATTATTATTTCAATCTATGGCCCCCTTCAAGGGAGCCATGTGGCCCCTGTTGAGAATGTCTGCACTAGACTGAGAGTAAATGTAAAGAAAGTAACAGATTTCGAGCTGCTGTCAAACCTGTATTATTACATTATTTTCTAAAGACCTCTTTCACACTCTATTTTTTTCCAGACTGTCATGGAATGGAGTTATGCTCAGTATATCAACATGTTCAGTTCATTTACAGATAATGTAGCAGGTGTATCATTTAAGAATAGGTAAGTCTCAAATTTATTATATAAGTCAAGAGTAATATAAATAAATAATTGATTTTTAAAAGATTACAAGATTCTATTTTGATTTTTTTTTTTAAATTGAAATACCCTTAATTTTTTTTATATAGGCTCATATTTGTTTGCCTGAAATGAGTTATACATATTGAAATATATTGATTTATTGAACCAGTGTTTTAGAATAAAAAACTGCTTTTGATGGGAATATCAAATAAACCACTTTAGGAAACAAAGAAGAATTGCCTGTTTTTTATCCACATGTATCATGTTATATCATCTCAGTTTAGTGTTTAAAATTTCATCAAAATATCCTTTACAATATTTTTAGGTAGGGATGGTCACTTCTAGATTATAAAATTCTCCAGGCACATTTTATGAACAATCAGTATAATTAGCCGATACAAACCAAATGTTTGGGTAATTTGACCATGATAAAAAATTACTTACCTGAACACCTAGTTTCCACTATCTCTTTCAAAACAGTCCCCTTGAGCATGTATACAGTGGTCTTGCAAAGGGTAGCAGCAAAAGTTTGTACTCTATTCAGTTCACACGCAATGTTCTGATTCCTCAAATTTTTGGTAGCACTTATATATGTATCTTTATAGATAGAATGGCTAACCTAGGTTTGATTAAACAGTTTGAAATCAGCTCCCAGTTACCTATATCATTTTTTTAATGAATAAGTTGTTTGTTTTTTGTTTTTTTTTGGGGGGGGGGGGCTCTAGGGGCGCAATATATCTTAGGAACTAAAAAATTGCTGGGGTGGCAGAGTTGGACCTAGTGACTCCACTGCTATTATGCTATATAATTTATTTTAATAAAAGAAGTTATTTTAAAAATTAATTTAAAAGTAATGTTTCTATTTGGTCTTACAAAGGAAAAATTGGACATTACAAATAAACTCCACAAAAATAATAATTTCTATATGATTAAACCAAGCACCAGCAAATTATTTTACATCAGGGTCATTTGCTAAAAGTTTGTGGTAGGTTATTTACAGATATTATTTTTAATGGGCTTTTCATTGTAAATTATCTCTTATGTATTTGTTGATAAAAATTCTATTTATACTTTATATTTAATTTTATGCTTTTCATTACCAGTCTATAAGATGAATGGTTTGCAAGGGTATTTGGAGGACCAATGCTCACTGCAATTCATCCAAGCCCCATAACTGTCCATATCAAGCTTCAGTAGATGACCCATAGTCATAATACCAGTGCATTAGATGCAGTGCAATATCTGCATATTTTTTTTTAATAATTAAATGCCTGTTTTATATACTGGCATGTATGGTATATTGTACATTCTGCTTTTTGATAGTTCTCAGAGAACTGATTTACTGTAAAAGGCTTCAGAAATAGTGTCTTGTATGCATCCTTGCGGAAATTATCTTATACAAAACTAACTAAAATAATTTCTTTTGCTTTATCACAGGCTATGCTCCCCGATTCCTATAGATGCTGTGTACACTTGGGTTAATGGATCTGATCCAAATCTTCTCTCTCAGATTCGACGCATAGAAATGGATCTAAAAAAACAACTAAATGGCATCAGGTAATTTGGATCTTAATTTACAGAAAAACTTTTTAAAATAATCATACATTTGAAAGAAATAGTTTTGCTAGAAAATTATTTTTGCACATTATGAACATTTACTTATCATTGCAACTATTCAGACCATCAGTCTATGGTCATTAGTAAAGAGTGCAGATTAAAAATAAAGAAAAAGCTCTCAGCAAGACTAAAACTCATATTCCTTTTACCTCTTACTGTGATAGCTACTATCATGGTAAGATAGGCTTCCCGAGGATAAATGGATGTGAATTTGAGTCTCACCAAGAGCTTATTCTTTATTTC
>VCCN01000158.1:10799556-10823081 GCA_006491835.1 Architeuthis dux | reverse complement strand
GCTAGCAACTCCATCCCATAAAACTTTCTTACTACTGAAACTGCAGCAGAGTATTTTTGGCCCTATGCTCCACAAAATTCATAGTTTTGTTCTTTTATTGTTCAATAATTATGAATTGAATCAAATAAAAAAATAAGCCTTCGGTAAGAATCGAACTCACACCATCATTGCCAGAGGGAGTCTAGTTTACGCCTAGCTGCTTTTACCAATAATAATAATAAAGATTGAACTATTTTATTGATATTGTCTATAGTTTTAATTGTTATACATTTCTTTATTTTTAAAACTTTTTCTTATGCTTGCTTTTAGTTCTGAAGGCACTTGAATACAGGAATGAAATTAAGGAGAAAAATATGATAATAAAGAGAGGCTATTATGTGAGTATTCTTGAATCATTTTATATTTATACTTAGTTACATTCATTTGTACAGCGATACCTTAACTGCACTACATCAAATCCCACACTAATCGACACTGCACTATTCAAGTTATTCCTGTAATAACAAAATTTTTAAAATAAAACCGTTGAATTTATATACCTAAAACAAAAGCACTTTATAGTTGACACAAACGCAGTTATCTCACTGCAATTGAAGAAATCTCTGTATGCACGTGTGTGTGTGTGTGTGTGTGTGTGCACTGTGATTACTTGACAACCATTTATAAAAGCACATTGGATGCAGTGTAGTATTTGCATAGTTTAAAAATAAATTAAATGTCTGTCTTTTATATAAAGCATATACAGTATTTTATTTGACTCCTACTTAGTATTTGATTTGCATATATTTGTTTTTGTTCTGATTGATCAGTAACATTTTTATTTGGATTTGAAATTATTAGAACTTACATATAATCTTCTTTATTAATATAATTTATCAAATGCAAAATACGCAGAACAAATTTTATTTATACAAGTGAATTCTGAGATTTAAGTTGTTGAATTTTCTTTATTAAACTATTTTTATTGTAGCATAAAGTAGATTTTTGAATGTAGATTTTCAAATGTAGATTTTCACTAAAGTTTTTTGCTTTCTTTTGTAGACTTCTGATTGGACACTTCAACAAAGTGTTTTATTGTCTGATACAGTTCTGATGACTGGACTTACAAAAAATGTTAAAGTGAAATCTATTAAAAATTTACTTTATAAGTATCAAATTGCATTTTCGAAGGTATGTAAATAGTTTTGCATTGTTTTCCTATCTATCTATATAATGAACAGTGATTTTTTTTTTTTTTTTTTTTTTTTTTTTTTTTTCTTTCTTTCTTCCCCCCTGTCCTGTCTGTCCATAACAATGGGCTCTTCCACATGAAGGTAACAATTTTGCTGATACAAATATCCCCTATCCATCATTTGAAGCAATGGATTCTTCCACTTGAATTCAGTAGTTTCTTTTCTAAAAATAATTCTCTCATTGAAATTCAAATGAATTTTTTTCACAAGGTTTAACTAGTTATGATAATAACTGCAACATTTTTCAATAATTGTGTATTTATCAAATATTTAATAGTGCAATTGTAAATAAAGAAGGCCCATCCCATACCTCAAAAGTCTATGCAAAAATATTTTATCCTCTATTCTCTGGAATGCAGCAAATTCTTTTTTGAAAACCTATTTAATTATTTTGGTGAAATCTAATTCATTTGAATATTTTATTCATCTTTTATTTTCTAATCGCAATGAATTCAATTTTGCTAATGAATCATTTTTATTTTGACTTTTGAAGTAACTTTCAAAATCATGAAAGCAAATTTGAAAAAATGCCTAGAAACAAGTTCTATTCCAACTTTTTCTCACTGCTTAAAAAACAAAGTCCAGCTTCTTCCAAACATGCACCTTTGGAATGGGCACTGCACTAGTTAGCTGAATTTTGATCTGTTTTCACTGTATAATATTCAATTTATGTGATTAATGGAGATGTATTGGGTTAAGTACATTGACAAGGAAGGAGATTATACTGAATCTTTCTGATTTATCTATGTTTTATGTTTATATATTGGTTTATTTGTAGTTCAGTCCTAAATTTAAATTTTATGTTAATTGTTTCTATCATTCTTTTTTCAGATAGATCTGTACAAGACTCAACAATTGGCTGTTATCCATTTGCCTTCGAAAGAGGCAATTGAGGAATTATTGCAGGTAAGGAAAGGAACAATTTTAAGAATATGAGATTATGCGTACAGATTTTATTGGTTTGATTAATTTTAATATATTTTTGATTTATTATTTTATTTTTATTTTTAAAAACATTTTTGGAAAATATGATTATATAAATAATAATTATGAATTTTGAATTATACTTAACTACTAATTACCACTGTCAGATTTATGATTACTGTTTAATTGACTTACCAGTATGTATACACTTAACCAATGCTTATATCCACTAGGCCATTGTGCCATAGGACAATCAGATGGTGGAATTTTGGAGCCTTAGACCAAATGTCTGTTCTTTCCTGATAAAAGGCTCCCATATGGTGTTCAATTGAACCAAGATGAGGACACCAGTTCGAATAAATCAGTGTATAATAGAACATTTATTTTCTTTTCTTTCACTTTACTCTTTTTATTTTCAGGTAAATGTTACCTTTGACAGCCAAAATGTTACATTCGTTGTAGCTAATCTTGTTTGGGATTTGACTGATGTAAGTGAAAACTTTACATTCTTTTAAATAATTTTATTTTGATTATAATCCCTAAGTCATAATATAATAATATACCAATTATGTTATATATTACAATAATACTGTTCTGTAGAATTTATAACATTTATAACAAAAATTTAAATTTAAAAAAAATATGTTTCTCCTTTGCAGTACTCCCAAAATGAAGATACATCTCCCAGTCGGTTTGAAGATAATGAGGTAAAACTAATGTCAATTAACTTTGTTATTTTGTGGTTTTAACTGCTCTAATTAATGATAGCCTCTAGTATTTTTTTTTATTCTATTCAAATCATAGAGGCCTATGACATCTTTTGAATAATGTTTGTTTTTTTAAAATTACCAAATTGGTTTTGTCTTGTTTTTGATTTTTGTAAAATACCTATTACGATTAAATGTGCTGTATTTGTTTCATTTTTATTTTTCAGGAATTACGGTACTCTCTAAGATCAATTGACAGATTTGCTCCCTGGATACGACATGTTTTCATTGTCACTAATGGTCAAATTCCTTTATGGCTGAATTTGGATAGTCCAAGATTAACATTGGTTACCCATGAGGTAAGAATCCATTACAAATCCTGGGACTTTTATTTGTATTTTAGTTTATTGAAAAACATCTGACTACAATTAAAGAAATCTCTGTCTGTATGCACAGCGATTACTTGACAACTGGCCATTGTGTGAAGTTGACATTCACCATAATACATTAGTCTGTACACAAGACAGTGCAGTGTCAAGTTTGAAGTTGCTTGGGTCAGCAGTTCTCGAGAAATCTAATAAAAAAAATTAAAGAATTATCTAAATTTAGATATAAAATATCTAAATTTAAATATAAAATATCTAAATTGGCAACACTGAAGAGAAGTAACCAAAATACTTTGAAGCCGTAATTTGTACAAAACAGGCAGAAAATTATTTTACATGACAATTATGGCAGGTTGCTCCACACACCATGAAGTCTGGTCCCTTCCAAACATCCACCTTTTGAATGGGCACTGCCCTAGTTTATTTGTAATATTGCATTTCCAGGGCAGTAAATCATACCTACACCCAACCAAATCTATATGGAATGAATCTAAATGCTGAATTGTTGTAGGATTTACTTATTGATCTAATTAATCTAACCCACAAATTTTACAAATTTGGCTAATTGGGAGACACTGATTATTATGTTATGTGGGACATTCAACTTGATTACTTGGAACTGGAATATATTTTTTTAAAATCTTTTTGTCCCTAGGTGGATTTTTCTGGTGATAAATTTAATCCTTTTACATACTTGAAATTTTATTTTTATTAAATTTTATTCTTTTAAGTATAAATTCTCTGACAGAATGTAAAAGGGCACGCTTAAAGAATAAAATCTATTTCACTTCTTATTTATCCTTCATATGTGACAAGTTTGTTCATTATTTTGTAAACAAATGATTAATATAGAAGAACTTTAATCTGAGCAAATAATATAAATTCAGTCAGAAAATCATATAATTGTTTTCTTATTTGAATTCAGACGTTAAAATGATTTATTCATTGGAACAGGAAATATTCCCAAACAAAACCCATCTGCCAACATTTTCTTCTCCGGCCATTGAAGCAAATTTGCATCGGATTCCAGGCATATCAGATAAATTTGTTTACTTGAATGATGATGTTATGTTTGGAAAAGAAGTTTGGCCAGATGATTTCTACTCCCATTCAACTGGACAGAAGGTATGCGTTTTTCAGCTTCTTATAGATCAGTTACAGTCACTCATATTTTACTTGTTCTGATAGGATTTTTTGCTTTTTTTTAAACTAGAAAAATTCTTACCTCTATTTAATGACATTGGAGTGACTTTAACATTTTTGGACATTTTTCTTACATTTTTAACTTTTGTATAAATACTACAGCATTGTGGACAGTGAAATTTAGACAAGTGAAAGACTAAATGTAAAGACGTTATTCTGCCAAATTATAACTTACATGAACTAAATTAAAACAATAAAGAAACAAAATTTACCAGCCAATTGGTGAAAATTGGAATTCTGATTTGTGTCATCTGCGTGTCAACTACTTAAGTCAAAAACAGATGCTGAACCCTGCTTATTTCACTCTGAACGCTAGTAGTAAGTCTCTCAGGTTACTGAGGTTGAAAAATATGTCCTTTCATCATGCCTTGAGACTACACTTTAACCTTGCATTTCTGAACATTTACTAAGAACATTCGGATCATATTGACAAAAGGCATCCCAGAATAGATCGAATTGAAAAGAATGCATCTTGTCTCTACACTGGATGACGTCACCTTGTACATCAGCAGTCTTACAAACATAAACAAATACAATTTTTAAAAAGAATTTATATTAGATGAAGTACTGTAACACAACATTTTTATTATTAATTTTGACTAGTTTTTACCTAAATTAATTTTTAGTTGCTCTTTATCATAACTTTGACTTACATTTACATAGATCGGAAATGAAAAAGTAGCCTCCGACTACTATCTCTATTCGTATTATTTTGTGTGCGTATGTGGTGTTGGAAAGTCCTGATTTAAGATGCATTCTTCGGTAAGCATGAATCAGAAATAAAGAAGTTGTCTTCAAAGAGATTTGAACACCTATCCTGTATCCTCAGTAGCCTATCTCATATGAATGATGCCTTACCAATTTGGAGTGTTGCAAACCAATAGTGTGTGTTTAGTCGTAGTTGACGCAATAGTCTTAAGTTGCCCAAATTTCTTAAATGTACTATTTTCATTATGAATTTCAGATTAGTTCATCTTTAATCTTGTTTTTGTTGCTTTTTTTATTGTAATGCTCGGGTTGTTTTTACATTCTATGACCATTAAGTAAGCAGTATGGATAAAAAATAAAGTAGTAGTCTCTGATAAGATTTTCTGAATGGTCATTGAATATAAAATCCACCTGAACATTCTGATAAAAAAACAACAAAAAAAAAATGAAAGATAAACTAGTCTGAAAATGCTTCAACTAAGAAATTTAAGACTATTATGCTTACTATGAATGGTTGTTTTCGATTAAATGTATAGGAAAAAATACCATATATGCCGAACTATGACAAATGGTTTACTAGGGTATTTGGAGGACTACCACTCACTACAATTCATCCAAGCCCCATAACTGTCCATATGGAGCTTCAGTAGGCAGCTCCCTAGTCATAATACCAATGCATTGGACGCAGTGTAATATTTGCATATTTTTTTAAAAATAATGTCCGTTTTATATACCGGCATATATAATAGTCCAACTTGCTTTTATACAAGGTGCTATCCAAAAGTTCAGGGAATTTAACCATGCAAAAAATTACCTTCTTAAACACCTAGTTTCCACTGTCACCTTCAAAGTAGTCCCTTACCTGCTGTTTGTACACTGGCTCACAAAGTGGCAAAAGTCCATAAAACTACAAACCTCTTGTTTTGTTCAGATAATTGATTTTTCGGAGAACTGATCATAAAAAAAGCAAGCCATACGGAACACAATTACAGGACCTTGAAATCTTGTTTGGATAATCCGAAATTCCAATAATTGATGTTCAGATATCCAAGGTTTCTCTGTACTACAGTGTGCAATGTTCAAATTCTGCTTTCTGTTGGGTAGCACCTCATATATAAAATAGGTCAGTGAGTAAAGCTGGAATTTCTTTACTGATAATTTGATTGCTTGTATTTATTTGGTGTAATTTATTTATTCAATTTTAATCCAGGTCTATTTAACTTGGCCCATTCCAAGCTGTGATGAAAATTGTCCAAACACATGGATCAAGGATGGTTACTGTGATAAGCATTGTAACAATTCCCAATGTGAATGGGATGGTGGTGATTGTGAAGGTTAGTTTAAACATTTTGGCACTTCTGACATATGAATATACAAAAAATGTAATTCTTTGTGCTTTCAATCCATAAAACCTTCCTTTGCTCAGGGAATTTGTCTTTTTTTGAGGAGGGAGGAGTAATGAATGACAGTTATAGCGAAGGTTGAGTCCCTTTTACTCCCATTCAAGCATAAGCATCCTCTTTGACTCTATCCCTTGTTCATTATCTACTAATAGGCAACTGTAACTGAAAAATACTAGATTAATTTTTTATCATAAAAAGAAACCTATAAAAACTTATAACAGTTGACTATTGGGTAAAAAAGATTGATATATTTATTTTAATCAAACAATAAATAATATAAATTTTATATTTTCTTGCACTAAAATTGTTTTCATCTCTAAATTCTTGTTTCATTTGATTTCACTTTAGGAAAGACAGATTCTGAACCTCTTCATTCAAGGAATATATGGGATGGTGATATCTCTTTTCAAAGTGATGTTAAATTAAGTAAGTCCATTTGTTATTTGAATTACGTTTTACAAAGATAGTGCAATATATATTAGAAGCCGTCAACCAAAACTTTCTTCAGTTTTTAAGTTTGGCTGGCTGGCTGGCTGGCTATGTATGTATTGCACGTACAGGCCACACCAATGAAGCTAGAGGGTTGACAATTTAAACATTTACTCCTTATTATGTCTAGAAAAGAATTTTTGTTTTTTGAAAATTCCCCCCTAAATAGGGTTTTAATGTGGGGATTCAATTTGCAATGTAAGTTTATGCTAAATTGACCCTTGTGTGTTTTTTGAAAATTCAGACATTTTTAGTAATCACTGCCCCCAAAAAGGCCAGAGAAGTAACTTATTCGTTGATCACCCGTTTTTCCAGTTTTTTAATTGTTCACTCCCAACCCGGCCTGCTGCCAAAAGATGTTGGTCACATGAAAGTTTCTATTGAGTGACTAACCAAAATTATAAACTAGTTTTCTGATTAATTATTTTAGGAGATTTGAAGGTTTAGTTTGACCTATAGAATACTTTAGAATTTGTCCCACTCCTGATTACTACCAATTTCACTGTGTAGAATTTCAAAACACGCTGTAGTCTTAGTTTTTCTATGTCTGAATATCTCACTTGACTTCTAAAACTGAAATCAGACTTTTAACAATCTATCTACTCAGTGCAGTTCACTTACTAGTTAAACTCGACCTTGGCATACCTGACTAGACTCAAGAAGATCAGGCAGAGGCTGCATTTGCATAGATCTGGCACTCTCAAACTGTGATGAAAAACCAGTATAGCCTGGTGGTATTGTGAGGTGCTGCTGAGGTACTCCTGAAGTGCCCTGGTTAGTTGTAATGATGCTTCGGAGATCATCTGATGAGGCTTTCATAGAGGCACTGCTGTTGTTTTCTAAGATATAGAAAATAAAATCCAAATATGAATGACATTCTTTCAACATGACCAGCATATATACAAAACGCTTGTGAGATGTTCATATAGTCAAGATGTTGAAAATGGCCTAAACAGCCATACCATGTATATCAGAAGACATACACAAAATGAAACTATGTTCATAAAAACATTAATTTAAAAAAGATTTTGAAGTTTTAGAATTTTAACATTTATACTGTCCAGAACACTGAAATTGAAAAGAGGTCTGGCGTATCTTGGAGAAGGTCTATGTCCAATGACGGGTGCTAAAAGACTGATGATGATTGTAATTGAAATTTGTTTTGAGATGGAGGTATTTCTTATATGCCTATAAAACCTCAAATACCTGTTTAGGTGACTCATGATATCACGGGTAGGATTTATTTGCATTCAATCTAATGATTACTTATATAATGACACAAGATTCTGGCAATGGGAGGGTGAAACAATAATCGCGGTTGTTTTTTAGTGCCAACTGCAATTGAAATCCGTATACATAGGCAAAGTTTCAGTTTTTCTTATCATTGCTGACTGACTTAGCTGCTACTCCACCACACCCCACTTAGCTTTAGTCATTTTTTTTGCACAAATAAATTAAATATTTCTGGTAGATAGGAAAATCCGATGATTAAACCCTTTTATTTTGAAATTCTTTTTTAGCAAGTTTTAGCACACAATTTATGTTGCGCATTGAAAATCAAGAAAAAAGAGATTGTCAGTAGTCAGGAATTAAAACAGGCATTACTAATAAAATAGGATTATTATATGATAAATTTTACAGTTTCTATTACTAGATTTTTTTTTACCCTTTTTTCTATATGCTAAAAAAATACAACACACTATAAATTTTCTGATAATTCTGTTGCAGTTTATTGTAGCAGTGGATGTGCCAATAGCTGGTTAGGTGATCGATATTGCGATGACGTAAGTATTTTATCATATACTAGTTTACTGTGCCATCAAAAATGACAGCATATGAAAATATATGGATACACATTGCATTTTATATACGTGGATAATAGACATTTGCATTGCAATGTACTTGGAGAATAGCGTTCTGTTGACCACAAACGGATTTATCATCTTTGGTTTTTGTTTTTATTACTTTTTATATTTTACTACAATATTAGTGTGACAGAAGACATCTGCACGTTGCTAATTATTATATGGGTGGATTAACATTTGTGTATAGAAATGTTTATTACTCTGATGATAAAAAGATTCAAGTTTCTGAATTTATGAAATGAGATAATGATGCTGCTGTGTAATTTATTTAAAGTAGCATTCTCAATTTTCATTCCAAATTTTGATAGGACAATTAAACTCCTCCTTTGTGTTCTTGATGTTGCTTACCACAACATTTCAGCCAATCCATTCATCAGCCTTTGTCAGGTGTATAATCTGTCAGAAAAGAGGGAAAAGATCCTATTTCTTCAGAATATGGTTGCTAATATATCAACCAGATCAGTCAATTCCTGGAATACTGATTAATTCATATATTTAAATCCAATAAAAATTCCATTTTCAGGTATTTTTTTTTCTAAATAATGATTTTAGTAATAATATTTTAAAATCCAGTATATCCAATTATCTGCTGAAATGTATTCTCTAAATCATTTAATAAGCAACATTTTCCATATTCAACAAATCTTTTGATTATCTTCATCTTCGATTTTTGTTGTTTTTTTTTTTATTATTATTATTATTATTTTTTTCCCCCGTGTTTCAGCTGGGTCATTCACTAGATTTCTTCCAGTATCAAGTCTGTTGTTGATCTTTTAGCTGCATTGCATTGTGATATGTTGTAGATGGACTGTCTTAAAAAGTCTAATGAATGAACCAACCAAAATAGTGTAAAATAAATAATAAATAAATAAACATATGGATGGTCGAATGAATTTATTGAATATTAACACCTCAGCTCAAAATATTGTACAAGATTTTACATATTTTCAACTATAATTAGAAACCGTCATCCAAAACTGTCAACATAGTTTTTTTTCAGTTTTTAAGTTGGTCTGGCTATGTATGTATGTATGTATCATGCATACACCAATGGAGCTAGAGGGCTGAAGATTTAGACATTTACTCCTTATTATATCTGCAGAAAAGGTTTTTTGTTTTTGGCAAATTCCTCCCTTAAATAAATTTTTAGTGGGGGTGTTCAATTTGCAATGAAATTTATGCTAAATTGATCCCTTATTTTGTGTCCGGCAGTATTCACGCTTGTTTTTTGAAAATTCAGACTTTTTTAGTGATCATTGCCGAACAAAAGGCGAGAGAAGTAACTTATTCATTGATCACCCCTTTTTCTAATTTTTTGATTGATCACTCCCAACACAGCATGCTGCCAAAAGACATTGGTCATGTGACGATTTCTATTGAGTGACTAACCAGACCTGTTTTAAAAATATTTTTCTTTTCCTTCTAATTGCAACTCTCCCCTTTTTCACTTTAAGCCTTGTAATGTTTATGAATGTGGATTTGATGCGGGGGATTGTGGCGTCCAACATTACAGTGAACTCCATCATATTGACTTTGTACCAGGCCAGGCTATTTATAAAGTTGACCCTGGTGAGTTTTCATTTTTTTTTTTTTTTTTTTTTTTTTTTATATCTTAAAAAGATTTTCTTTTTTACTCATCTCATTTCAAATGAGCTATGTCACCATTCCAAACTGCACTCCTGAATAGCACTTGACTGCAATGTAATTATCCTACATATTAAATTCTGCTTGTATCTATATATAACCATTATGCTTTCTGATTATTATTCATTTCTTCTCTGGTGTCTTCACACATCAATAATAATTCTATATATTATTCTGCTTTTTGTATGTACGACCGTTATGCTTTTTGATTATTATTAATTTTTTTGCTGGTGTCTTCTCACACCTATAAAACTTGTTTATTTATTTGTTTCAATAAGTTCTTGAGTTGTATTACTCCTTTCCTCTTTTAATGTTTCACTGCTTACAAAATGAGTAAAGAAAGTGAGGAGTCAATTGCTGTCCACAGGAACTAAAGCATGGTATCTTACAGCAATAAAATTTAAATTCTCCTCATATCTTTCATCTTCTCCCTCCCTGGGTGCATTATACTTGTGGCCTTGTGCTAGGCTAAGCTTACTAAATATCGATAAGAAGCCAAGATATTTAAAAGTGGGTGCAAGCCAGTCTTTCAGACCATTACTACTGTAGTGGGTTTGATCCTCACTGAGTCCTCCACGTGTCCTTTTGCCAAACCAATCTTAGTAAATATTGTTAATAAAACTACTATAAACCATTATTATTAATTTTTTTACTAGTATTTTTTTTCATCTTAATTTTTTAGTTACTTTTTATTGCAACTTCACCCAGGCCATCAATCTACAGCAGTGAGTAAACAATGCGGAAATAAATGATAAGCTCTCAGTGAGACCTAAACTCACTCCCTTTTTGCCTCAGCAAAGCCTGGTTAACTTACCAGCTGCTCTTACTGACTGAGCTATGAGAACTCTACGGTTGGCAGAAGATAAAATCTAGCCTTTAAACCTACTTTCTATTCTTTCCTGATCTCTCGGTGCCATATTTGTTATTGTTTTTACACTACATTCAGTAGTTGCAATATTATCTTTATTTATTTTTTTATTAGATCTGTCAACCTTTATTATTAATTTTGAACTAGTATTTTCTTCCATCTTAATTTTTTAGTTGCTTTTTATTACAATTTTACTCAGGTCATCAATCAAAGCTACTATGAGTTTTAAACTTTCAAAGCAGAGTTCTGTAGTTAATATATATTAATGATCAGCATTTATTTGTTATGTATCTGTTCATGAATTCCAAATTAAATAAGTGTCTATTTATTTTAAAATTATTATTTTCAATATCATAATCTAATATATAAGTTTTCCTAAAAAATGTTATCAGTCTGAAATCCTCGGACTCCTATGAATTCCGTTATCAATAAAGATTTATGAGGTAATTTCAAGACACTCCAGTGTGTGAAAAAGCTATAATTACTCATAGACTCTGACTAGTGTTTCAAGTTTTTAGTTATTTACTATAGTAATATAAATTTGTATTGGCAAAAATTTATCCCTTCTATTTAAGATTTTGGTGACTAGAAACATTTTATTAACCACTTGGGATCACAATATTTTTGTGTGACATCATGTTGGCAGAATATCTTGTCAGCTGCTCCAAGACAATCATTGCTTTCACTGTCTTCATCACCAGCTATGGATTGTCTTGAATCACTATCTGATTCACTGCCAGAGTAAAAAGACCCAGAACAAAGAAATTTCTTGTGAGATATCTTGTCATCCATTCCAGGAACAAAGAAACTTCTGGAGAGATAACTTGCCAGCTGCTCTTAAGTGGTTAACAACGTCCTTAATGAAAACTGGCAAACCTCAACATTTAATGTTTTGAACAATTTTTTTTGTTTTTAGAAAAACACTTCTTGCATGTTTCAAGTTAATTTAATTTTAACTATTTTCATAATTTGTTTTTATATTCTTTCAAACCTTTCTTCAGGTCGAAATATTTTCTACTTTAACTTGACTTCTCTGGTGGGTGAAGATGGTCGAATGGAATCAGCATACATGCACAGTGACAAAATAATCCGTAGTGTTATTGTCTCTCAAAAGTTCAAGGTTATGACTATGCTACTCTACCCAAATCATACAGCTGTTTTGAATTTCTCCTTGGTTAGCCATGAAAAGAATAGCAATCATACCAAACAGGTAAGATAATAAATGCCAAGGTTCATTTTTAATGCTTATGTTAATGATTACTTTTTAAATGTTATTTGTTGCTTAAACTCTACATCAAAAGTTATATAAACTTACAATAAATGAGAAATATTGACATTTTCTATTTATGTGCTTAATGCCTGAATTTTTCAGAAGGTATAAAAAAGCCAAAATTATGTTAATTTTTATTTAATGGTTAAAGAAAACTATTCTTTTAATACAACAAAAGTTTTCCATATTTTGTCCCACTAGACATTTAAACTGGGAAAATCTCAATTACTTTATTTTTTGTGGCACATACATTCCAGTAAACTTCTAAAAGATATCTATGGGACATATATATCCCAGAAGTTATAAAAACCTGAGGATATATATGTCCCAGAAGTCTTGAACGGGTTAAGTATGAATCTTGTATCAGTTGTTATAATTGAAGTATTTAGTCCAAATACTTTGTAAGGGGTGACCAATGCCAATGGTCACCCCATACAAAGTATTTGGACTAAATACTTCATTTTTTTTTTTTGTAAAATAAATCCTAACTTCAATTTTTAAACATTCAGAACAGTTATAATAATTGGTGAACAAAATAAACAAAGATTTCTGCCACAACATTAACAAATGGGTTTATTGGCACATATTTGCATTGAATTAGAAGTTTTGTTGTAAGCTTTGTGTTAAAATTTAAATTGTGCTGTGCCTGTATTAAACTTCAATCTCAAAACTTATAAAAATAGAAATGACCTATAATGAAGACTTTATTCATTATAAAGAAATAATTTGAAAAAATATGAAACTTGGATATAGTATAAAATAGGGTTTGGATAAATTTTGCAGTATTTGCCAAAATTAGTCCTAATTTTTAAGGATTACATATGGAAATAATTGCTACTCTTGGCAGTGTGCATAAGATTTGTTTGAGTTTTGATGTCCAAAAGGTTTTAAAATATATTTAAACAAATATTGGATTTAATATATGTGACATTTAAGATTTTCTCAAGGTCAATGAAAAACCATTTTTTTATTAGTTTTTAGAAAATCTTCCAAGATTCATTCCAAAATTTTCATTTAATAAAAAAACTCTTTAAAACTGTATTAACTAAATATTTTAAATGTTGTCAACTTATGCATTTTTGTGATTCGGTATTTACATTATGAAAAGCTTATTCCATTTCTTCATTTCCATATGTAAGTTCTTTTTTTTTATCTTCCAAAAATCCCGAGAGATCATGGCTGAATAGAATTTATATAAATTTATTTCCTTGTTATATTTCAGTCCAATTTTACTGTGATGGTTGACACAAAACTGATTAAATCCACACATAGTACTTCTCGTATAAAATCAAATCCTTTAAAAAAATTTGATCCTACAACACCAGCAATTCTACTTCAGGAAGAAGAACAAATTATTGTTATTCAAAATATATCCACTGACCAGTTGTAAGTATCACTGTCTTCTCATAATTGAGGTTAAATATAATGTTCATTTTTTTTTTATTCCATACGATTTATCTTTGAAAATAATCATATTAAACTTGATTAAAATGCTTCAACTCTATATCATTTTTCAGATACCCCAAACCAAAGAATTCATCCTCTATTATCTTTTTTGAGGCAAACTTCTCAAATTATAATTTGCCAAATGAAATTAAAAAAAAATTAAATATATTGGAGCAGTCTTATGCAGAAGGTATGTTGAATTTGTGAATTGTATGATATTTATGTTGTTTTAGATATGTATATAAAATTAATTTAGGGTACTAGTGTGGTTGAGCAACAAAAACTGGTTGGGTCTTTACAAAGTTATATTTTGATTTACAAAAAATCTAAATTGGTGGACATTTAAAATTTTATGTGGGTATAGTTTTCAGGGTTGCTGTCAACAGAAAGATTGATTTGACAATTATATAATAGGTTGGTTCCATGATCTAAGAGACTGTTAGGATGACATGCTGATACAAGTGATAGTATTAACTATAAATCCTGTATGCCAAATTAAGTCTCAGTTGTCTTTAAATTAAAGAATTACAATTAGATATACCTTTTAAAAGCATCTAAAGATAGTTTTTGTATATCTATAAACCAGAATTGAACTCATTGTATGTGGTTTGTTTGGACTAATTTTCTCATCATTGTTTTTTTTTGTTTTTTCACAAGGTTTCGTCTTTGTACCCTCCAGCCTTACTCAGGTGTTTGTTGTGTTCTGGAATGTTATTAAATCTTGTTCTGGGGAGCATGCACATCCACTCTCATATATGTCCTGTACTTGTGTCTCTGCCTTCTTGGGATTGTCTCCTCCTGAACTCTGCACTGACCTTGTGACCTCCAACTGAACTTTGGATTCCATAAGCATGGCCCGAGAGATGCACCAGACATGACGTGTATGAGAGGGGATGCGCATGCTCCCACAGAACAAGATTCAACAACAACATTCCAGAACACAACAGTCGCTCGAGGAAGACCAGAGGGTATACAACCGGAATGTTGTGAAAAAACCCAAACAAAGACTTGGAAATTAGTCCAACTAAACCACATACAATGATTAAAACACCCTGTCTAACAAAATTCAGACAAGAGATCAGAATTTAATTCTTTTGGATGCTTCATTTTATAAGCAGTCTAATTTCTTTAGCAATTGAGTTGAAATTTTGCATAGAGAACTTTTAGAACCCTATTTGGTTTTTAGGCTTTAGAGATTTGAACCTTCAAAGGAATGAAGTGTTTAATGTTGCACTTTTTAATATTATGACAGTGATGGTTTTCCAATCAGACCCAATGCTAGATTTCTGCATGTATAGACATTTCTTCTTAAGAAAGGAGTAAAATCACATATATTTCTATACAAAGTATGAATTTGTCTCCTTTTTTTTTTAAATCCAAAAATATATACATTTTAATTTTTTCAAGATTTCTCAACAAACATGAAAACCTTTCAACTTTTATGGTTGTTTATATTAAAGTGACACAATTTGTTTTTCTTGTTCAGGTGACCTTACAGAAAAAGGATACAAAATTAAAAAATACCTTTTATGGAAGGAACTAATACAGACCAATTATACAACTAAAAATCAAAGGAGTTCACTGGGGAAAAATCGGAATGATGAATCTTTAAAATCAGACCCCAAAATGATTGCAAACTTTTGGCAGCCAACACAAAACATAGTTCCTGCTGAAAAAGAATGGCAAAAACACCCCAAAGAATTCAAGCCTTTTGGACCTCAAAGACGTCAGTTGTTGTCTTTATCTGATAACTTCCTTGAGCCTGGAGTGTTCCCTTGGGAAAAGAGCAATGGATTAATTTTTAAACTACAAAAAGTAAATACTTTGAATGTGGACCTTTTGAATAGTACTGTATATGCCAGACTATAAGATGAATGGTTTACAAGGGTATTTTGAGGACTACCGCTCACTGCAACTCATCCAAACCCCATATCTGTCCATATTGAGCTTCAGTAGATGGCCCCCTAGTCTGTCTTATATACTGGCATATACAGTAAATTCAGCAATAAATCCAAAAATAATTGATCCAATTACTTACTGTTATGTAATAGATTTCCTATTTGCATATTATTTAAGCTTAATCAACAAATTATATAAAATAACATTGCAAAATTGGCTAACTGAAATCAGGTATTACAATTTTTGAAGGTTTTATCATTTGTGTTTTATTTGGAGATAGCAATTACAAGCAAAATCACCTTAAAGAGCTTCAAAACTCATTAACCTTTAAAAATCATTCTCAAAGAAATAATTAATGAAGAACATTCATTGAACTCGTTATCTATTTACTTCACTGTATAATCATTACATAGATCAATAATAATATTTTCAAATATTTTATGGATTTATCACCCAGACTAGAAATTAATTGTATTTCTAAATGTTAGTTTTGAGATATTTTATTATTATTATTATTTGACTAAATTCTCTTATTTTGTTGCTTTTTTTGCTCAACTTAATACTATTACATCTACTACTAGTAGAGTAAGCAAACAATGACGTGAAAGTAAAATTGGATAAGGAAGAATGTAGCTATGTGACTAAATTTGAATGACGTCTGTTGATTAGCTTTTGTGGCTTTCATAAGGTGCTGTCCCGGTCTGACAGTCTCCCCAGAATAAGAGATGCAAGTTCAAATCTTATCGGAAGCTTATCTTTCATTTCCAATCCTTGTAAAATATAAAAATAAACCTGAGCATTATGTTAAAAAGCAACAAAATAAGATGAACGAAAAACTAGTCAACAATTAATAACAATAATGACAATGCTTCTTCAAAGAAATACAGACAGCTTAAGTCTATTATATTTTGGTTTTGTTAAAAAAAAAACCAGCCTAACAATTTAAACTGACATTTATTTAAAGAACGTCAAATATTCTTTAAATTGTTTTATTATTTCAGGAACTGGAAAAAAGGCAAATGTATAGAGGGGTTTCCAAATTTCCAAGAAGGTTGCTTGATACTTTTGGAGATTCCATACGTCATGTAAATCGTTTGTATAACAAGGCCTTTGGTTATACTTCACGTAAAGTGTTGGCTCACATTCCACATATGATTGATAAGAACGTCATGAAAGAATTACATGATTTGTAAGTATTGGATTTTTTTAATGAAATATTTTAAAAAAATGAAAAATACCTCATTTAGTAAACTCCTTTAAATTGCTTAAACTGTAGTGTATGTGCGCTCATTGAAAAGTGTTACACATAAAAAATTTTAAAAATATATGGATACACATTACATTATATTCATATGGCTTCCTGACTTGTATTTCTTTCATCAATGCTTCATCTAATAAATTCATATTACTACTAATACTGCTTGTGTATGTGGATAAAGATGGCAGTGTATCGTAGAATGATAGACTGAGAGTTGCAACAAAAAGCAACAGAAATAAAATGAAAAAAATACTAGTCCAGAATTAATAATTGTCATGTGTACAACTTGTCTTGAATCTGTTTCTTTTTTGAGATTTGTCATTTAAGCCAAACATTGACGCAGTTAAAACAAACCATCAAAACATATCATGTAATTTTCAGTACAAGATAAGTAGTGCAGTCCCTAAAAAGATGTGTGGTCCCTCCTACAGAGCTGGTAGTATTGCTTTATTTTCAATCTCATACTCCAGTGACTATGGTCCCAAATTAAACCCTAACCTGGTACAACAGGAATGTCCACAATGTTGTTGGCTATTAATAGCTTGGAATTCATTTTCATAGTAACATCTTCAATTGTTTTAAAATAAATTAACAATAATTACTGCTTATAATTCGAGATCAGTCATTGAAGTATGAGATACAAAAAAATAAAGCATAACTATTTGCTCTGTAGGAGGGACAACATATCTTTATATAATTTTCTTCCAGTCCAGTAAAATTTATAGGAACTGGCTTCTTAATTTCACTGTTAATATTTTGGTTCAAGGCAGAATTTATTTTTTGCCTCTGTGTGCATGTGCATCTAGAGATATCAAGTCTTCTATACTAGAATAATTTTCTTGAGCTATAAATATAGGTGGATTAATTAATATTATATAATAATTTTAATTTAATCTTTTTAATTGATTTTGCATTATAAAAACATATTCAATTTCATTATATGCTTTTTGTCTTCTCCAAAACTGAGGTTTGCAAAAAGTAGCTAGCATGTATGATGTAGAAAAGTTATAAATATCACTTGATGAAAATGTGTATTTGATAGATTTCCAAAAGAGTGGGAAGTTACAAGTTCACATCGAATTCGAAGTTCAGATGATATGCAGTTTGCATTTGCTTATTTCTACTATTTGATGGGAATGACAGTGAAAGTAAACCCTGCTGAAATATTTCATGAAACTGATACCGACAAGTCAGGGTAAGTTCAGTTTTATTTCATGTCACTGTTTCTCTTTAAATTCTAACCAAAGGTCAGCAGACATTATTTCTATTTCTCTACAAATTCCCCCAATTTGTTAGCATGTTTTTACAATTTCTGTCCATCTTGAGTAATTTAAAACTCAGTATTTTCAGCCATATAATCTATTACTCATCATTGAAATTCAAACAAAGGTAAAAACATTTTAGCTTAACTTATTATATAAAAGCCCAATGTCACTTTTTTTGTTTGTTGGTTTCTGTCATGCTAAAGAAGGGAGAAAGGGGGTAAAACAAAGCTTGTGTCTGTGTACACTAAAGCAAATAGCTACTGTGTCTGTTTGCATCTACATCACTACTACTACTACTACTACTGTTGTTGATGTCTTAATAAGAGGAGGGAAAACAAACACAGACATCTCTGATTTTTCATGAATAAAACTGATGTTTTTCTCATATTAAAAAAAATATTCATTTTTTACCCAATCCAGTTGCCTTATTGTTTTAAAATTATTAAAATAAAGAAAATATGAAGAGTTGTAGAAAATCAACAGAAAAATAAATTTTGTTCAAAGTATGCATTTTTTGTTTGTATAATTTATCCATAAGTAAATAATTTCATTGTTTTTGATGGGAACTATACTAGTAGTAATATATTCAGTAATGTGACTTAACAAAAATTAAAGTTATGGATGACATGTTCAAAGTATGCATCAGTGACACGTGGTTGAATGAAAACAATACATGTAAACTATTCACTTGATTTGACCATGAGACACATATATAAAGCCACCAGTAAAAATCCAGAGAGCAACATTCCTGCACAGG
Source organism: Architeuthis dux (assembly GCA_006491835.1). Lineage (NCBI taxonomy): Eukaryota > Metazoa > Mollusca > Cephalopoda > Oegopsida > Architeuthidae > Architeuthis > Architeuthis dux. The sequence goes on along the minus strand of VCCN01000158.1, from coordinate 10,803,757 downwards.
TGCTTCTTCCCTGCTTTTTTGTGTGGTTGGAAGTGGTCAGATGAAATGAGATAAAGAGGGCTTGTTCTTTGTTTGACTCCAACAATTACTGAAGAAGAAACCTCATCCCTTGTTCAACCTCTCTTTTTCTTCATTCTGCATTATAGATAAATAAACCAAAGTGTATTGATTTGCATTTTCTACATCCTACCATTAGACTAGAAGATCATTAGCCAAAGAAAGAACACAACCATTCCATGACCTTTTGTATTATATAACACTATTGAATAATTTTTTATATTTGTCAAAATTTGCAAAACATTTGTCTTGTTTCTTTTAACAAAGTTGGATTCTCAAGATATTCAAAATGGCTGGATACTTTCAAGGTGGACCTTGTACATATTTCATTTATTAAAAAATATCTTGTATATAGAATTGTTAACAATTTCTGTATATTTATGGGTAAAAAAATCAACTCTCAATTTTTTTATCTTATTCAAGAAGCTTTTCTTTTTTCATAGAAAAAGTTAATCTTGGGGAACATATAAAAAATGTTGAAGCTTATTAGAATATGGAAAATTTTACTGTTCAACGTTTTATAAATTCAAAACTCATTTTAGAATTTTAACCAACACATATGGATGCAATTTACCTTATTTGAATCCCCAGACAGCAGGTATTAACATTTCTTTTCCTTCTGTGATGTGTTTATATTGTATACTTAATTAACTAATCATTAAGAAATTCTAAAAATCTATTTTTTACAGAGTTCTATCAGATCGAGAATTTAGAACATTGGCAACAAGGCTGTATAATCTTCCTTTAGATTTAATTGTAAGTATATTTCTAAGAATTTCATTGAATCTCACCAATATCTGCCTGTGCATAAATTTTCTGCAGAATTTTTAATCAGTGATGTTATGGAAAGTTTTCTAATTTGAAATTTAAAAAAATATTTTTATTGTTTATATTATAATAAAAAAATTATATGAAAAATACATAAATATGGAAATACATTATTGAAACAATAATGTATTTCCATATTTGAATAATGGTATGATCTCACCAATAATTCTGTTGCCAGACAGGATGATCTATTTGCAGGTTCAAGTCCCATTGATGATTTGCTGATATTTTTATATACATGGATACAAGTGGATCATTAAAACAATCCTATGTAATGAAATAAATGCTGATTCATCATTTAACTGTGCAATTATAGTGTGATGGATTCCAGTTATCCAATACTTACACATTGTATTCGGGGTTGAAATCATTGAGAATGAGTTTTCAAAAAACTTGGTGATATTTTTTAAAAATTTTACCAAATTTGTGCATAAAGATATATAAAATATTATAATAGCCCTATCCTGTCAGGATTGTCAGTGGTAAGGAATTAATGCATGCATTACTGCTTAACTACTGACAATCCTGTTCTTCCTGATTTTCAATACACCACATACTGTTTGTGTACCAAACTTGCTAAAATAAATTTTAGGTGAAAAATTGAAAAATTCTGTGGTTAAATCATTAATTCCACTCTCAAGTACTAATGTTATTAGTGTTACTTTCATTCATTATAGCTCTGCGAATGACCTTCAGGGGTTGCTTTGACTGGATTATGTAATAATAGAATTTGTGAATTATTAAGAGTGGGCTATTACAAATTCTTCTGGGGTGGGGATGAGGTAAAAATGTACACTTTGTACCCTTAGGCATGCCTCTGAAGTTAATATTTTGCATAAATCTTTTAACAGAAGGTAGATACAGTGTCACCCATAATTGAGTACACCGCTACCACATTTTTATAGAAAGTTAATTTTCTTCTAAACCAAACATAGAAGGATTTTATTATTTCTAGCGGAACATTACACAATCAAAACAGATATTATCAAGTATTAATTTTCTATAAAAAAGTGGTAGGGGTGTACTCATTTATGGGCAACACTATAAGTATTAAGTGGTCAACTTTTTGAATTCATATTATATTTACTACATCTGTTCACATGTTAATGCTGAACATAATTCTTGCATTTCATCTATTTTCATAAAAGTGAAAAAGTGGCATAAAGGATACCTATATGTAATCATTATAGTGAATGTAAATTTTGACATATTTGTTTAATAGATCCTACCAGTGATATCACAGGTTGCATAAACAACTAGCTTTATGATAATTTTTGTTTCTTTATAGTCCTCTTGTGGTACCCATGAAATAGTTTCATAGAATCCCATTTGGGAATCATTGATTGATTTAGAGGAAATCTGAATAAAAAGCTGAATTTGAATTGTTTTTTGTTACAGACATTGTCCACCCTAGAAGCCAAGATTATAAATTGTTCTGAAATTTATCCTGAACTAGAAAAAGACTTACCTGAAGATGTCAAAGAGAAATACTATGAGACTAAAATGGTAAGAACATTTTTTATACTTTATCGTTTATTGCTGAGAATCTTACATTATTTTCAAAATTTTATTTGCTACTATTAGTGCCAAATCTATGAATTTGATCTTATAAGTTAAAAAGACTTGTCATAAAATAACTATTTGAATTTTATTTATACAGAGGAAGCCGCTTATTTTGATCACTTTGGGACAGGGTCTTTTAGTTAACAATAACCAACTGATAACATTAAGTAAAGATCATAAAAATTGAAACAATTTACATTCATTGTTATAAATTCATTGATATGTTATTAAATTCATTGATATAAACAACTTTACATAACAGAAAATTATATGAAAATGAAAATTTTTTTAATTCATTTTAAATAAAAATGTTTGGGACCGACTGATTTCAATAACAATAACCGTTTGATAACATTATCCGTGATTATAATAAATGGCTTCCTCTGTATATCTAATGTTTTAAAAATTCTAGCATAAATGTACTTAATAAAATTGTCACAAAATCATTCTGTTTATACAACTGTCATTAAGTTTCAGAGGGGTAGCAATTTCTTTATAACAAGCAGAAGCAAGAAAATATGCAAAAGATTTTGTTTCAAATGTTTTTTAAAATTGTATTCATGCAAGAAATCCAGGAACAATATTTTTTTCTTTAGAAGTAAAAAGAGAACAGCATTTTATCTGTTCTTTCAAAGAATTCTTATATATACATATATACACACACATTTTTGTTACTAATAAATAAGCATAAAGTGGTACTTATGTGTTTGTTTATATATCCTGCAAATTGGAAGTATTTATTTTTATAATATATGTTTATAATTTTTTTCCAGCCACAACTGACTAAGGATTTCTTTCTACAATGCCCAGGCATCACAGATGCTATCGAACACAATTTTAAACCTCAACCAAAATATAAGTAAATGTTGACGTTATCATTTCTGTCTTCGTCATATAACTGTAATGTAATAGGTTAGCAAATTAGAAAATAGTTTAAACATAGTTGAAGGATAAAAATTGTAAGCAACTTACTGTATGTCCCGGACTATAAGACAAATGGTTTACAAGGGTATTTGGAAGACTTGCACTCACTGCAACTCATCCAAGTCCCATAACTGTCCATATAGAGCTTTAGTAGATGACCCCCTAGTCATAATCCCAGCACATTGGACACAGTGTAATATCTGTATAGTTTTTTTCTTTTTAAATTAAATGTACATCTTATATACTGGCATATATGGTAAGTTTCCTTATTTTATCAGTGAATGTATAAAACTTGTTTAATTTTGAAACAAAGAAACTAACCTTTCAAATCGGTCTATAATTTGTACACATTAGATTTGCTAATGTGACCAGTATTAGATTTCATTTTAGTTTATAAAATGCATGATTTAATCAAGACTGAGAGACTTTAATAAATTGGGCTGTGTATATATGCTCTCCTCTAATTCTCTTCTGGGCTCATTTTAAAAACTATCTTTTTATTTCTTTCATTTTAATTTCAGTTGCTTTTTATCGCAACTCCGAGACTACCATGCTACAGCCGTTAGTAAGCAACACAAGTCAGAAATAAAGAATAAGCCTTGCATCCCTTTTCCTTGAGAAGCCTTTCTTAATGCAACAGCTGCCTTATCAATTAGGCCACTGAGCTTTCAGGCTGCAGTCATTCAAATCTAACCATATAGCCATTCCTTAACCATCCTAACTCCTAATACATTGCCATCTTTATTCATATACATTTGTAGTACTTGTAGGAGTAATATTATTTTTTTGAATTTCTTGGATGCAGCACTGTCAATTATTATTAATTTTT
>VCCN01000158.1:10774624-10798969 GCA_006491835.1 Architeuthis dux | reverse complement strand
GTATTGTTTTAGAGGGGAGGTTCAATTTTATCTATCTATGTAGACAAACTTTGCCCTGCCCTAATTGTTCATAGTAGAACATTTTGTACACACACCCCCTCAATGAGTAGGGAAAATGTTTGTTTTTGTTTTTTGAAAATTTGCCTCCAAAATAAGATTTTAGTGGGGGGGGGGTTCAGTTTTCCATGTATGTTTATGCTAAATTGGTCATTAGTTTGTGCCTGCTTTTTCTTTGAAAATTCAGACATTTTTTAGTGATCACAGCCCAACTTTTTAATTGATCACCCCCAACACAGCATATATGGGTGGCAGTGATTCATTATCCCACCTGTAATGCTAGTATTAACTCTTGTATTTATAAGATATAGGCATATATTCATTATATAGTACAACTCAAATGTTATAGCCTTGAAACTAATATTCAATTTAATATAAGCTCATGTCTTGTGATTTTCTATTTCAGATATGTTATTCATGAAGACCATGAAACTACTTTCCAAATGATAAAAACAAATATTTCTGCTGCTGTTTTCCAATTGGACAGAATTCGTAAACATCCAAAGTAAGTTCTTTTTTTTTTTTTGTCAGGCTGTACAACTTAAACAGCAAAATATATGCAAACATGAGCAAACAACCAGCCTAGTGAATATAGTGTGAAAAATAAATGTTTACTCTCCTGGATTGAGGTTGGGAAGGGAAGGACAGAGATTGCTCGGACTGTCATGTGACTTCGTATTTATAGATCTCAAGGTTTCTGTTACCGGAACAGAGCTCTGCACAGGACAAATGGAAGTGCCAAAACAGGTGGCAATTACAATTTCCAATGCTTTTTAAGCGGAAAACTGAGGAGAGAAGAAGTTTTGGATGTTTTTGTTCGACTGTGCTTCATTATTGAAGCATCACCCGGCTCATACCAGGATAAAGTCAACCTCTGTGACAGGAAGTTTTACTTCATTACCATAACTCTTGTTACCCAAAGCCCATGAAGGCCAGTAGCGAAAGTACCACATTTTTCGCAAACCTTCTGTTATTATGCACCCCTGTCAAGACTAGGTAAGAGAATTTTCTGCTTTTTCCTTCCTGACCTCTTCCAGGGGAAATATTTATTCCTTTGTGCCTAAGCTCCACCCCCGACCTGTCTGAAATCGTTTCTTGGTTACAAAATTATTTCCGAAAATTGTAGCTTCTAAGTCATTACTTTTTGTTGATAGAGATTGGTTTAAAAATGTTCAAATAAATGCAGCTGCTATCACTAGTGAATGTGTTGTTATAAGAATAATTTTAAAAAAGGTAAATTTGCAGCATTTTTCATTAATAATATTTTATGACTTATGAAATATAAATTACTATAAGCTGTAATTTAAAATTAAAATAATGGTAGAAGTTAAGAAAGATTTGTAACCTATGACAGTTTTTATGTTTTTTCTTAAGATTTTTTAAAAATCTTTTCATAAACAGAAAATTCATCTGTTTGAATGATAACATTGATCACGGAAAAGAAGAATCACAAACTGTAAGTATTTTGTTTTTCACAGAGAAATATTTTCAATACAATTTTTTCTGTTATTGCTCAGCTTTCATTTTAATGCTTTATAATTTTAAGATAAATGCATTAAATAAATTGCTTTTGCTACTTTAAAATTTCATGTATGAAGTCAGCTCAGCTGCTCCGTGACACACAAGGCAATGATTTTATCTCCATTTCTCAAACAATCCATGGTGACTCAATCATTGTTGTGTTGCAATTGTACGTTTTTGGTGGGTTTTTTTCTTACATATATTGAGATATTGCAGGAAATAAGATTAAAATTTCAGAATATAAATTTTGATAGCCTGTAATTTTGATGTCCGCTCGGATAGTGTAATGGTTAGCACATCTGCCTCACATGCAGAAGGTCCTGGTTCGATTCCCAGTATGAGTGAAGAGTGTGAAAAACTCATCATTAGGACAAATTTGCCCGTGCACTCAGCAGCTAATTGAGTACACTCTAAGCTGTGTGATTAGGGTGAAAAAGGAAGAAAAAGGTAATGCTCCTAGATCAGAATACTGCATGAGCATTACCTCTCCAAAATTGTTGGGCATAAACCAGGCTTTTCTCTTTTCCATGACTGACTATATTTGCTATGTATAATCTTAAAAATTTCTGGAAATCTTACCATTTTCAATTTAAATCAAATGTATTTTTATCAATTATTTAATTATTTTCCCACCTAAATAGAACATTGTCTATTCTTGCAAAAAATCAGTCTAATTTAGGTCCTCATTTTCTATAAATATTGTGCATAAGAAAATCATTATTCTTCTCCCATAGGAGAAGAATAATGATTAACCGCTTAATATTATTTGTGAGTCAGCAATCTGATTTCAACAACTGTAACTATAATTAATTTCTTTACTGACAAACTTGATTATATTTTTTATTTATTATTCTTAGTTTAGGATGATTTTCCATGATATTTGTATTGGAATTATTTTTATATTTCTATTAATTAATAAAGAAAAACTTTTTTTTTCTCCAGGTGAAAGCCATCCTCAAAGACTTTTTTGAGTCCATGTATCCAATTCCTTCTCGATTTGAACTTCCAAGGGAATACCGGAATCGTTTTCTTCATATATATGAACTTAGAGAATGGTATCTTTTTTTTTTTAACTTAAAGAAATTGATAATTGATAACTTTTTCTTCATTTTTTAAAGATTTACTTTTTGTTTCATTAATAACAAGAAACAATGTTTGTAATGCAATTAAAATCAACATTGATCATTTGCAGACGAACCACTGGAGACTCTTAATGTTTTGATGTGTATTGCAAAGTATTACACCGTTATTATGAACCATTGTCTGTAACTTGATATTTTTTAAAAATAGGCCTTATGGCAATCTGTTTGTAAGTACAAGTTGTCCTTAAGTCGGAAGTTCTTACCTCGAGGACTTACTATACTACTGCTACAACTAGTTTATATAAAATAATCAATAAGTGAGTGGTCATTTAAAAATCCTTACTTTCTTGCATTTTGTATTTTTTTTTTGTTTCAATGTGCTTGATGATTATTCTTGTTTACTATATCATTATATCTGTCTCCATTACAGGAGGTTATACCGAAGTTGGCTTCGTTTCTGGACTTATTTGACATTAACTGTGTTAATCATGTTGGCTTTAATGTCATTTTGTTCTGATACTGTAAGTTGAAAATTTATTTTCTTGTCAGCTTAAAAATGCATTCCTAAATGAAAAAAATTGGTTTGAAAGTGCAGTTCTTGACTATCTATCTCAAAAAAGAATTAGATGTTTAAAAAAGCTGGAATTGAGGGGAAATTAAATTTTAAGCTCTATTTTTGACTCGGCAAAGAAATATTTAACATGAATACTCTGCTGTTTGACACTTGTCAAGTTTAATCAATTCATATTTCTTATAATTTTTTAAGAATTGGTTAAATCTTTTTGAATCTGGAAAAATTTATTTGGTATCTAGATTTTGAAAGAAAAATTGGCAAAGTTTAACGAGCCAGCTGTCAAAAAGATTGGGAGGGATTTGACCAATCACCGGTAAACAAGCTAGCATCTTTTAGTTTCATACTTACCGTATTTACTTGAGTACAATGCGATTTTGTATATAATTTTTGTAGCTAAAAATCAATGATATATTATGTTATCATTTTTTTTTACGAGTATAATGTTATCCACCAATTTTGACCCTGATTTTTTATATCAAATTTCTCGCTTTGTACATATGTAAGTTCAGCAATTTCTTTGTTAAAAAAAGAATTTTTAGAATTTAAATCAAATTAATAAGAAAAATATGTGAACCATAATGATATGCAATGTCAGATTATAATTTATTTATTTATTCAATTATTGGTTTACAAGATTATAATCTATTTATTTAATTTTTTTATTTACAAGCTGTATTGAACCATAACAATATGAAAAATAAAATGCAACGTTCTATGTGGAATAAATAGGAAAGCTGATCGCAAAGACAACTTCTCATGGTATTGTAGTCGTCAAAATCGGTGAGTAACATTATACTTGAGTGTAAAAACAATAACATTATAATATATTACTGATTTTTAGCTACAATAATTATATTCAAGATCGCATTCTACTCGAGTAAGTATGGTAAGTACAAAATTAACAAATGTTAGCTTGTTTACCCGTGATCTGTCAAATCAGTCCCAAACTTCCGATCCATTTTTAACAGCTGACTCGTTAAACTTTGCCAAAAGATGTATTTTTTCCCAAATGCAGAAAGAATAACTTTTGATTATAAAAGAAAGGTTGTAATTTTTTATATCTTCCTTAGTACACATTTAAATGCAAAGGCAGAGATTTGATAGACGGAGAGGAAATTTAGCAACTTCTCAGATCGCTAGTAATAGCATGGATAAAAATGACAACATATTACTCGTGAATACTATATATGCCAGCCTATGTCACACTTATCTCCAAATGTTATTCTGCATCCAATGCATTGGTATTATGGATTAGAGGCTGAGCCTCAAAGGCTTGATCTATACAATAAATATCTGATGAAATGTATGAAGATTCTTTCCCCCATTTTTAAAACATTGGAAAAATTATTATTGGAAAAATGACAGAAAAATTGGAACCTAATTCTGTTATGGTAGAATCCACGAGCTGAGATCTATAAAAAGAAATGTTATAGACATTTTTAAAACTGTCAAAGAGAAAAATATTCCTAATTCATTAAGTAGATATTGTGTGGCAAATTGGTTGTAGCTGATACTTTGGATATCTCAAAGTACTCTGCTTTTATTTAAATCAATCGATTTGAAAAATAGTTTCCCCTCACTTTTGACCCCTAAAAGAAAACAAAAATTGTTTCCCCTGGTCCAGCTAGTAATAGTATAATGTTTTTAGTAGCAGGATTGCTTTGCTTGGTCTGATTACACTATTGTTATATAAAATTGTTTCAAACAAGTTGATGCAAAATAATTATCTTTCAGTTTGGTATATTAATCTTCTTTTACATCAGTTCATAAATGTCATTATTTTAAACTTTTCTTTGTGTCTATTTTTATTTATAATTATTTTTTTTCCAGCTTAGAACAACAAATGTTTACCAGGTTATTGTCAAGATAATGGAAGATCAGAAAACTTAAGCCTTATCCTAATTCAAATGAAGGTTTGCTTCTTAATTATCAGTACAGTTAGTGATAACAATAACAAAAGTAGATTCATTATTTGTCTTGGTTAGTTATTAAAAAGAATCAATCTTCAATAAACTTTTCTCTCTTTAAGCCATAAACTGGGATTTTTCTTCACCGGCCATTAATCTTGATATCAGGTCACTTCCTATTTATAAAATTTATATTATAATTATTTGCAAATAAATAAGGGAAATTACTCCATAATTAGTATTTAATATACCTAGAGTTATATCCCTTGAGAAATAGGATCATTATAATATAGATTAACAAAAATCTTACTACGATGTGCCATTTCTTTCTCTGCTACAGTAATAAACATACAGCAATCAGATCATTATAATATAGATATGAGAAAAATTGATATTTTAAATGTAAGAAAAAGTTACTAAAATACATAAACAATAGTTCCAATTTGATTTTTTTTAATGACTATGCTTGTTTACTGGTTTTATGATGTGAAGCAGTTATGTTCTATGTAGTATTTTAAATTTGGAAAATACAATATATCAAGTAGATGCGCAACTGAATGTACCCAAGCACGAAGCAATAAAGTTTTTTGATAAAATATAGCTCATACATAGAAATTTGTATGACCTAAACCTCCTATATGATCTGATGTCATAATGCTTCTGTGTTACACGTGAGACATACATGCCATAATAAAATGAAGAATCTTTTTTTTTGTAAATCCCCAAAAGTACTTTGAGAGATATTAAAAATATGCATCCTGTCTGAACTTGGTGAAGTTCGGTAAAATATTATGCTCCGGAGGCCTGCATACACGCAGACAGACACACAGAAATTTGCTACCCGCTATAAGGATGAACGATATGGAAAGGGATTCAAACTTAAATTTTGTTACCATGCACTTAACGCTTGATAAACCTTCTTTCTTTTTTTTTTAATTGAAAAATTGTGTATGTGAATTTAAAATTTAAGTTCTTGTACACAACTGCAAAAGAAACATTTTAAAATTCAGTATCAAAATGTACTTAATTGAGAGTAGAAGATATCACTTTTGAAAAAAAGAACAACTGTTTCTATAGGAATCAATAAAACTATTATTATTACAAGAAACTATTATAAAAGTCCAAATTCAGTACATAGAGAACATTTCAGTCATCTTAAAATGAACTAAAATACAATCTAAAAGGCAAATAATTATCCAATTACTATGACTTTTAGATGAATAAACTTTTACTACTATTTATAACAATATATAGTTAGTTCTTTAGATGTTTTCTATTTTTTCTTTCTTTCTTAATCACTTTCATTAATAAAAAGCTCTTTATAAATTATATACTAACTTTCTTTATTTTTTAAATATTCCCAGTTATGTTTGATTTTTAAAATTTTTTATTTTAGTTTAGTTTATTATTGCATACACAACTTCTATTCGATTCAGTTTGGATTTTTAAACTTGAGTTTATTTTCAGTGTATTCCTTTCATTGATTTAAACTCCAAACAATTCTTAAATTTTATACCTTTTCAAGAACTTCACTTTTTATAATATAAATACCTTGTAATGATAATGTATAATTTTAATTCATCAGATAATGTTACTTTATTTCATTATTTTGTCTTTTCAGATTGAATCAGCCCATAGAAGAATATTTCCTCATCGTTCAAGAATCAAAACTTTGAATCAACCAAATGTTAAAGAAAAAGAACTCACTAAAAAGGAAGACTTTCCTTATCTTGTTTAAGAATCAACTCATTATATTTTTTGATTAAGATATTCTACTGAGGTTTAATCTTGACACCATCAAATGATCTAAACTGCTATTATGGACTATTTTCACTTTCATTTGCATGCATTATCTTCAGGCAGCTAAAATCATTGTACCCATTCATGAATCATTTGTGACATTTCATTGATTTATTAAAGTAAAACCCTGTTAGGTGGATCAAGTGTATTTTTCATCGTTGCAACCCCGTCCCGGGTTTTTCTCAAAAGAATTATGAAAATAGAAATTCTTTATCCACTAGTTGTCAAAGTATTTTGCCAAAGTAAATATGAATATGTCCACACAAGGAGATACTGCCATCTTGTGAAAGAATAAAACACTATCATAAGACAAGTTATCTCGTCCGTGGCACTGGACTGACTAACACACTATCGTAAGACGAGTTAACTCATCCATGGCACTGGACTGAGGACTTGCTGAGTTAACACGTCCATGGTAGGTAGCAAAGAGGTTAATGATCAAAGTAAAAATGTTATTTTATTGACTCAGTCCTGAACCACTTTCTTTATATTTATTGAAGGTGTTCTCACATTTCAACTGTTCTCTAATAATTACACAGAACAACAAAAAAAAACTTTTTTTTTTAATTGCCAAGGATGTTTGAACATATTTTGGGGATGCTGAAGCCAAAAATGACATTCCTCCCCATTTTTATTTTCAGAGAAGCATGGGTTCATCACAAAGACACTGCTTAGATAATCCCAATGCATTCTGCTACATTTGTGGCGAATACACTCTGTAAAAACAAAGGGAAAACATCACTGTAAAACAAGCTTTTGTTGTGAAGCTTGGTGACCAAGATAAGTTTTGGGCTCCCCATAAGGTTTCACAAAACCTGTGAGTACCTATGACAGTGGGAAAATGGACAAAGGAAAATGACAGTGGCTCTGAAGGTTCAGCGAGCTGAATTCTTAAATATGGGGGCATCTATTATCTCAAAAATTAGATCTAGCAAAACCGATGCCATATTTGGAATCGGCGCCCCAAAGTTACCCTAAAATCGCTCTAATATCATTGGCAATAAAATTAGTGTTGACCACTGTTATAGATCAACACATGATCATGAGCAACTCATTTGTTATTGAGTAGAATCTAAAAATTCTATCACAATTTTAGAATTTTTATCTGAAATCATTAAAATTCATTTTTTAAAACTTCTGTGAATTATAAGTATGAAAAATTAAAAAGATTTTATATAAAACATTTCATTTTAAGTTTGTGGAACACTGGACTTATAAATGCTGACACAGTTAATCTAAAAATAGCTATTTATAAAAATCACTATTGCCTTAAGGGTGACTCTTTTTACAAATACAGGAAGCAACATGATAATTCTAAATGAAAACAAATCGGTAAACGAGCAGTTCTACTATGAATCAAAACATATGGCTATTAATGTTTTTGTTTCCTTTCTTATATTATTACTTGCTTAAAAAGCTGCCTTCAGCGGGCTTTAAGTTCAATATCAAGTAACTTCATATTTATAGAATTTATATTATAATTATTTGTTTATTCTTATTATTTTCTTATAAAGATCTGCAATTAGTTGATAGACGTCGAGTTATCTCCCTTGGACAGACATTGTTTTTCTTTTTTCCTCCCCAATTTATACTTGATTAAATTAATTATTTGAAAACCAGTGGCCTAATTGGACTGGAAATTGATTTATTCCCCAAGTTAGAGTATTTTAACAGTATTTGTGCTGACAACAATTTTGCTACAATATGCCGTTTTTGTTGTGTTACGGTAACAAACTCACAAACAAAAATAATTAAATCAGCTTATTATAATATAGATTAATTGAGAATAAGTTTTTGGAAACGCTTCTTATTTGGAAAATTTGATTTTTTTTTTTTCAGTTTCATTTTCAATTTATAGAATATAAGTCAGTAATTGCTTTAATTTCTTAAACCGTGTACAAAATATCTTTTAATTAAAGGGAAGATATTTTATGTGGAAAGTAGGAAATTTAAGTATCTCAAAATTTGATATTTTTAAATAAATAAATTATAAACATCTTAAAATGTAAAAAAATTACATTAAAAATTTCCAGCTTTTCTTTTTTTGATTGAAAACTTTTTTTTCACTGAAGTTAATTCTAAATATTCTTTTTATATGCCATAAACCTCTTCTCAATCATTCAATCATAATTAGAAGAAACAGCAATAAATAATTTGGATGTTTCTAAAAAAAATGGAAAAAAAAGGCTCGTGAGTTCTATTTTGTCACCAAAACCTTGTATAATAAAATAATTTGAAATAAAAACAAATGAAATTCTATTTACATTTGTCTGAGTTTTTATTATTACAATCAGTTTTTATTATTACAATCAGTTTTTATAGAAAAACAAAAACTAGTTAGTCTTTGTAAAAAAAATTTAACATTGCTCTCTACTAATTGCATTTTTAACAAACAGCTAATACATGCTCCCCCAGAGAATTTTGAGAATTATGTATCCAAGATTGGCTAAAATTGTGTTTCAGGGCATATCAGCTACTGAAATTAAGTGTTCTAGAATTCTATTTAAAACATGTTTCAAAAGTTTTGTATGTGATCTTTTAAAATAATGTGAGTTCTATAAAAAATATACTGAATACATACAGATATGCAACCAACAATTCTTAACATTTTGTTGTGTACAGGCAACTCACTTTCATTTTGTGCAGCCTCCATTTGAATTTGGCTCAGATTCTAAACACTCCTCTCAGATTAAAGTTACGATCGGTCAATTGGGAGTAAAATGTATTCTAAAATATTTCAAGACAAGGATATATTCCAATTTCACTATCGATAATGTCGCTGAATGTGAGTTTACCTTTTTCATCTAAGGTAAGATTTTTATCAGAAATCTAAATAAATCTAACACTTTTTATAAAATGCGTGAAAATTTTCCATTCATGTGTGTGAGAATGTATTAAAATGCGTGTGTCTCAGGCAGAATGCATGAGACTTGGAAGGTCTGTTTTTATGATGTAGTAGTGACCATTACCGTAAGATGGACATTTAATTTTTTTTAAAAACAAACAAATATTACACTGCTTCCAATGCAGTTGAATTTTTATTAGATGAAGTATTGTCAACTATAATTAACATTTGACTAGTATTTCTTTCCTCTTAAATTCAGTTGCTTTTCATCGCAACTACTCAGACTGCTATTTACTTATGGCCATAGATGGTCTTTAACCTCTGGTGCTGGTAACTAAGATGATTCCAGGGTTGCCAGATTTGGCCATAAGGGGAAATAACTCAAATTTTATCTAGCCAGCATCAAGAGGCTAGTATTGAACCTCTGCCTCAAGACTCACTCCATTTCCAAATTCAATGCTATTCCAATGCCTGTGTTGGGTAAGTCTTGGAGATAAAGTTTGGATTATTTCCCCTTATCGCCAAATCTAACAACCCTAGATGATGCCTTAAATGTAACTAAGCTGAAAATGGTTTTGTGTTAAAGACAGAAATTAATATGAAATAATAGAATTGGTTTCAACTCTTTTCTTTCTCTCTCTTATAAATGTTTTATTTCTAAACTAACTGCTTATGTAACTTTGTGCTTCTTAAACTGGTGAATGATTCACCCAAGGGTGAATGAAATTATTTCTGGAAGTGATTGAAGCATGAAAGGTGAATTACTTAATTTACTCAGATATTTATATTTTTTCTATACTTAAAACTTAAAGATTTCTCATCTTCTTTATCCACTTTGTAAGCAGTCATAAGTAGCAAGTGTAAGCTGAGTCATGAGAAATCAAAAAGGAAACGAGTAATAAAACTCAAGAACATGTTAAAACAAATTAATTGATCAAGTTTTATTGGTGTGAGCAGACACCAGAGAAGTGTACAAATATTTGTCATAGTATTTTTTGATATCAATAGAAAGAGTTGATACAATTTTTGTGGGAGCAAATATATTTTTACAGTTTAAATTTCTTTTCATGAAAGAAATTGATATGTTCTTCAGATTGAAATACAGAAAAGTTCTTTTTGAAGAAATTGTTTGAAAGTTGTGTGTAAGTGTTAATATAAATTTTCTTATTTGTTCTTTTTCTTTGCTGTAATATGAGCAGTGTTGATTTTTGGCAAAAACTTGTAAGTTGAAGATAAATTTGAAGAGATAGAAAGCCTTGAAGTTTCAGATTGAAATTTTCTTTTGTGCTGAGGATGAGTGAAATATTTGTTGAGAGTTCTCAGCTGGAAGTGTGCATAGTGTAGTAATTTTTGCATTTTGAATGGTGACAGTATGTGCGTTGCATATTGAGTGACAGAAATGTTGAGGCGGGTGACGAAAATTGACAGATTGATGTCACTACATGCTTCAAGTTGCTAGCATATGAGTCAATTGCAGAGGTCTTTGTGAAGTTGCTTGTTATGTGATGATGGATTTTGTTTGCAGTATCAGTTTGAGGTGTACTCCTATGAATGTTACCAGTAGGTTTGGTAACAGTAGAGTTCTGTAGAAGAATGGGTTAATTTACTGATAAACAGTAGTTGCTAGTTTAATGCTTAAGAAAGAAGCAAGGACTGAGAGATCTAGGTCACAAGTGGAAGTCACATGATAGCTATAAGGCTTGTGACGTCACAAAAGGGATTTTGGACAAAAAAGGTGGGTGCCATCTTACTTTTGGAAATTAAATCACCACGTGTGTGGAGCATAGTAAATTCAAAGTTAAACAATGGAGAAACAGTTCATACAAACGAATAAAGGCATAGAAAGTCCATATGAACAGAAATTAAACAAATGCATATATTTGTAGATATACAATCGTGTTTTGTAGAAGATATGAAAAAGGGTTATCTTATGATAGGTTAGCACCAAAGTAAGATTCGGAAGAGAGATCTAGTTAAGTAAGCTAGTCCTAAAAAGGGAGAATGGAAAATGGAGGACTAATAGTTGCTAGCACCAAACAGTGAGGAAGGGGATAGCAGAGAAAGAAAATGGGAGTTTAACGAATGTGATTTTTGTCAAAGGAAGAGTTACTTGGGTGACAGAGCTGGACTGAAATGCTTTGTAGTAATGTTTGATTACTTGAAGATCAGGATTAGGTAATGTTTTTGGTGAGACGATATGAAGCCACATACAATTTTTGGATCGTTGGGATGAAAAACTCGATTCACTCGATGTCAGTAACTTAAGGACAAAGGGGATCATTATGCTTAGTCGCCATGAAGTGAGAGTCGGCAAAGAGGTAGTTAAGCTGTAGGACAGGAAATATTGTACATACATGAGAGTGTACGGGCTACACACCACTGGTGTAAAACTGGGGAGAATGAGCATCAAATGACAGAAGACTTCTGTATTTATAGGAAGAGCAGAAGGGAATGATGCCAGCCGAAGCTAGAGGCTTAAGATAGTTTGGTATTTTGTCTGATTATTTAGATCCGCAGATGCGTATTTAATTCTATAGGAGCATTTAAGAAGTCAGTTTTAGTGTTCATTTTTGCTATTTGATTGGCAACTGATCGAGTCTGTGTGTGTGTGTGTGTGTGTGTGTGTGTGTGAAGGTGCATGTGGCCTATGTGCTTGTGTGTAGTAAGGGTTGGACAGACATAGCATGACATCTGCTGAAGAAACATAATAGAAAAGATGTTTTTATAGCTTGGTGAAATCTAAAATCAGCTCACCAGGGCCTAATCCGTTTTTCCTTGTTTTATGGCTTGCTATTAATTTAATAATAACTTTTATTTAATTATGATTGGTTGAATAATGTTTTTGGGTGTTGGAATCATGATGTTGTGAATGTGTGTGGCAACTAGGCGCCAGTTTACATTTTGTCAAAACTAGTCTGGTCATTTGGAGCGAGAAATTACTTGAATTATAATACAACTAGCCGATTTTTTTATCTCTGTATAATTAGGGCCTCTTAAGCAACAACTCTAAAAGGACTGCTGTATACCCAGCCCTGACAGAACCCAGTAGATATTGGCTTTTCTTATTACTGCCCACTGACTCAATTTAGCTTTAGTTATTTTAGGCACTAACTAAATATTTATATTGGCAGAGGAAAACAATTCTTGCAATATTTTACCAAAAATTTCTTTTTAGCAAATTTCAGTACTCAATTTGTATATAGTGTATTGAAAAAAAAGGGATTGTCAGTGGTCATGAATTGAGGTATACCTTCACACAAGTTGTGGTATTATTCCCAATTTAGCTCAAAATTGATTACTCCACTCCTCTCCTGTAAACACAAAGAGATAATTAACAAGTGATCATTTTATGTGGCTTATCCGGACTAATTTCCTCGTCAAATAAGAGGGAAGTAGTCAGGGGAGTAATTGTGCAATGCATCAGCCCCCAAAATTGAATCACTTTTTCCGTAGCCTATTGTCCACCTTCCCATAAAATTTAATTGAAAATCATTGAACTTTTAGAGATATCGTGTGGTAGTCAGCAGTGTATATATAAATGGGCAATTGTAACCTTTCCTGTTTTAAGATGGCTGCAGTTCCAGCAGCCGAGTTGCAGCTGCCAATGGTGAATTTAAAGTCAAAGAAGCAGACGACAATTTCAACATTCGGTAAAGGTTTGTTTCTAGTTTGTAAACTGGATATCTAAGGGAGGTAACTGATTACACTGACTTATATACGCTGACAATCAAAATTGTCGTCTTTTTTTAGCGAAAATAGTAATCTTTCTTTTTCTAAAGTTTTATTTCACAATTTTTTTTTTCCTCTGATTTTTTTCAACATGCTTGGAGGACATAAAAGAGCACCTACTAAAATTGTAGCAGATGAAGAACCTTTAATGTGAGTACAAATAATAGAAGTCATGGAATTTGACTCTTTTAGATAACAAGTGTGTACAATGGTTAGCAAGGAGGATAACAAACAATATTGTTGAATGAATTTTTATTATTAGTTGCTAGTGTTGCGTGGATACAAGGAGGGGTGTGTGTGGGATGAGAGTATCCCCTTGTCTGGGAAGACAATTTACCTCTGATGTATTCCAACAATAAAAAGAATAAAATGTAATGTGTAGGTTCAAGAGGAAATTCAACAAGGCAGTGGTAACAATTTACAACTGAGTTTTATTCAGTTAAATTAACAACAAAATATATATTGTTCAAAGTAAAGAAAGGGCAAATATGTAAGTTGGAATTAAAGTTCACTGTGCACAGCAAAATGTGATAGTAGTGAATAGGGAGTGAGTTATGAAGAGAAACAGTCCACACGTGTGTGTGTGCATGTCTATAACAAAATGTAGAGATAGTTCAATGTATGTATGCATAAGTGATAAAAGACAGTAGTAATTTCAATCGCTAGAAAGGAGGAGAAGAAGTCTGGTCTTCTTGCATTGGTCCTGATATTGATAGTTGAATCGAGTTTGTTGAGTGGGTTGGAATACTGAAATGCTGTCTCCCTGTTCTTTTTGAAGTTGAATGCGTAAAATTGAATCTCCCATTCATTGTAGTTACATTGTTAGGCTTATTTATGAGAAAAAACCGGCTCCTGGCAAAGGTCTAGGAAGTCAGGTTCTTATTGGTTGAATATTATTTTAATGTAGATATTTGAGATTTTCCAATAGTTAATACTTTTTTTTTTTTGGGGGGGGGATTTGTATAGAAAAAATGGCACAAAATCACTGGAGCCTGTTTTTACATGAAACTGTTCACTTAGGTTTAATCGGCCCTACACTAGTGTATATTCTTTTTAATTTTATAATTATGAAAAGAAATCTTTGTTGTTACTTGCAACCCCAACCCTAAACTAACCCTATCATGCGCATTTATAATTAAATTGAATACAGTTTTAAATGGTCAAGTTTTCTGCTTTCATTTGTTCTGTAATATGTTAGTAGCAGCAGAAGTCGCATAAGCTAGTGTAATCGGTTACCTCTGTTTGATATCCTGTTTACGAACCAGAAACAAACCATTACCCAACATTTTTTTCACTTTTTAAATTCAAAATCGCTGAAGGAAGGACGTGTTCATTTACCAGAAAAAAAGAAAGTTTTGAAGTTTGGAAATATTCTATACTGGGTTTCACATTATTACCCTAACCCTAAAAATGCCAACCTCAAATCCCCCAAACACTAACCCTAACTTATCCTTTGTATTTATCAAGTTTTTTGCTTTGAAAAAAAAAACACTAGTCTCTTGAACCACATGAAATTGCTATTTGCTGGATATCAATAGACCACTTAAAAAATGAAAATAAACACTGATTTTCCGTTCTGAGGGATCTTGTCGTCTGCTTTTTAAAAAAAATTAAATTCGCCATCAGCGCCTGCCAAGGTAAAATGTATGGGGGAAAAATCTCTCAATCCAAAAGAATTCCTTGATCCGCCCCAAAATTTAACCACTTCTTCCTTACCCCATTGCTCATCCTTCCACAAAATTAGTGTACAGACGGACAGAAAGACACGACTGAATACCTCTCCAACTTAGTTGACAGAGATAAATAAACAAGTTCTCTTCTTTAATACAAAGACATGAAAGATTGTTCAAGGTAGATAACTCCAATTTTTATAGACAACATCATGGCGTCAGAAAGGAAGCGTGTACTTTTTATTTGTTTAGGTAAGTTGAACGTTTTTTATTATTATTTTATTATTAAAATAATCAGCATTACAAAAGACATTTCCAAATAAAAATCTAAAAAAATCGCCTGGAAATAATTTGACTGAAAAGTAATCGGCAGATTAAGTGAGATTTTTTGTTTTTTTAGCTTTTGTTTTTTATATTCTCGTTTTTGCTGTTTATTTGTTCAGTCAGAAATGTGAATATCGTGGTTATTTCTACGATACCCACATATATTCTTGTTCCATTTGTTCCAAATTCAACGTGAATATTTGTTTAAGTGGAAAACGATATTATTTAATACATCATTTTTTTTTTCAACTTGAGAAAAAAAAGAAACAGTTTGCCTTCTCACGAGGGAGGAATGTGACACAAAGGTTGATTTTAATGTAGGGGCTCTCAGAAATTGTCTAGTTCCCTCGATACTTCCCTTTGGGACGCCACAGTCATCAGGGATTGACCCTATCTCGCTAAGTGCAATGGTGAGGTGCAGCCGGGTGTAGGGGGGTAACGGCCCTCCCGCCAAAAGGCCGAGATTAAAATGGACGTTTAAAAAAATAAACCAAAAAAATGACAAAATATACCTTAAAATTTAAAACAAAACAAAACAAAAAAATCCCCCATTTATTCTCCAAAAACAAATTGTATTGCAAGAGAAACATACATTCATAGAAACAGACTAAATGCAAAGTACTCATGCGCATTAGTTTGGGGGAAATATGATTTCTAAGGATAGTATTTTGGACATCCAGGTGTTGATCCATATTTATAAAAACATCTAGAATTTAGGGAAGTTTAGCGTCCAAAAATTAAATATCTACAAACATCTAGAATCTAGAGAAGTTTAGTGTCACAAATAATGCGACACAAATAATGATTTTAATAATACAATGTTTACTCGCCTTAGTTGAGGTCATTTCTGAATTTAAAGGTGTTTAATTTAAATTTAGGAAAGGGCACAAACACAGATTAAACAAAATAAATTTTGATTTTTAAATGTTCAATTTATTTTTCCTACATTGGTTCTCTCTCCACATAAATTCATTCACATAGGATTTAAAAAAGGGTCACTGGTTCCATTCTGGTTTTGTTTTTTTTTGCACTCCCCCCCAGAGTGATTCGATAGATTGTGTGTGGATTGAATCGTATTAGGGTCCACAAAATTAAAAGGAATGGTCAAGCATGCGCAATAATTTGGGATGCTAAAATACAATTTAGCCAATCTGGATTCTAGATGTTTTTGATAATATAGATCAATTCCAATTTTTAGTAAATTTACTAATATTTTTGTAATTGTAGTAAATTTAATAATTACTAAAAAGAAAACAAATGCAACTGAATCCTAACCCCCCAAACCATTTCTGTGAATATCTACTTCTATTAATAATGACTTAAGCTCACAAAACTAACTTCCTGCAATTAATTTTTTTAATAAACATTCAATTTGTTTTTCTTTTTAAAAAAAAAATAATATCACTTCACCGTTCCCTAAAACAATTTCTGACTTACATATTTTAAGCCAGCATAATTTTAAACCATCTATTGTCTACTATTTTACAAAATGAAAGTTGTTAAATATTTAATTTTAGAAGACTTTACAGTTGACTTTAAACAAAACAAAAAATTAAATACTGCATTTTTTTTTATCAAATAAGCCTTGTATCTTTGAAACCAGGAAATATGGTAAATGTACAAAATAACTTAATAGAAATAATAAAAACTTCTTTCATCACAATTTGTTCTCATTTATTGACTGAGCTATTTGTCATTTAGAACAATTCATCATATTAGACATTTTGATGATAATTCTATTTTACGGCACATACCAGCCATGCAATTTGGATTTCAAAGCTTTAGCCCCAAATAATAGAAAAAAATTGGAGGTGCAGAGTTGTGTAGCGGTTACAGAATTGGCGAACTGAGTTAGAGTTTAGGCCAAGGTTTCTTATGTTCACTTCACACTAACGCCTAATTTAATGTGTTTTTCCCAGCTTATACTTACATTAATTTGTATAACCATATTACATCAAAACCCGCACTATTCAAAGTATTCCTGTGTAGTGTGTGTTTAGAGAGAATGAGATTTATTATTTTCAAAACTTTTATTAAAAAATTCTTTTCAATTGATAATTTAATTAAAAAAAACAACTGCTGTGAAATCAATTTATGCTTGTTTATGTGTGCTGGAGATTTTTGCTGCTGAGATTTCTAATTCAACTTTTCTTTTCTGAAGAGGACATCTAATATAATAACAAACATCACCAGTCTGCCACTGGAGGTAGAATGGTAATAATATGACTATATTCAATTTTAAAAAAATTTTTAATGTTTTAATTGCATCATTTTGTTATTAAACAACATTTTATTACTTCTAGGAAACATCTGTCGCTCTCCAATGGCCCATGCAGTTTTTGAACATTTGGTAAAAGAAAATGGCACTTCAGATAAGGTAAGTGTAATAGATATGTTTAATGTCAATGTATTTGCTGAAGCTACCCAACAGGTCCCACAAGGAGCCTCGTTTCTGATACCGGAAGTGTCTTTTGTTCCTCCCTTTTTCTAAATACAGCTAAATATGGTTCTAACCAAACATGTTTAACCAACACAGCTAAACACAGAAAATAACAAACCAACAACTGAGAACACAAAGACATAATACTGGCAACGAGGAAAGAAAACACTGTAATACTGGCGACGAGGGGAAAAAATCAACAAACAAAACGACATAACGAGAAAAAAACTTTATCCAACCCACGTGTGAACAAATGCATCTCGCACGTTATCCAGTCTTCAAGGAAAAATCGTTCAATGGAGAAAATGGGTTAACAGACTAAAAACCTATTCATTGCATGGATGATATCAGACAGAAGGCCCTGCTTCTAACGTTCAGTGGGGATGATTTAAATGACTTGGTAGAATCTCTGCCACAAGAAAATGAGACACATTTCAACAGACTCATTAAAGCGGTGGAAAACCATTTCTATCCACAATACCACGTCGAGAGCTGACGAAATAAGCCTGATTCTGATAGCAATTATGTATTCAGATGCGATGCCACACCAGCCCAAAAATGGCTAAACTCATTATCTGAGGATGATGCCAGAAAACTTAAAAACTATGTGTACTCGCAACAGGCCAAAATGTATGAGTTGGAAAAAAGGCTTGAGGCTCACAGACGCACACACAACTGCTGCGAACTGCATCGACAAAGGTTAGAGAGAAAACTACATTTCTCTGAGAAACGCCTCACCGAAACTGATGAGCATTTAGCTGCAACTCTCAAGAAAAAATCAAGAGGCAGAACACCTCACCGAGAAATGCAAAGAGCTATCTAAAAAGTCTTCAGAAGCAATCGGCAGCAAAAATATCACTGAGAACCAACAGCAGATTATCGGTCCCCTTAAACAAACTCCAACTGAAAATGAGGACATGCCAGCTGAAAGAAAGAAAAAGAAAAAAATTAATCAAAACATCAACAAATACACAAAATGAAAAGTACACAACAAAAGCAATCAAAACATCAACAAATACACAAAATGAATTGTTCGACCTGGAAACAAACATGGCAACGCTTCAAACAAAGACTCATTTCGAACCACATGGGACTGGATAAAATTCCACCCTGGTGTCATCACATGAAACTCAATTCCAACACCCACTCGCTTCAACATTAACAAACAAACTATTTCCTTTTGAAAAGAAAAAGAATAATGACAACACACACGCACACAAAATAAAAGAAGGAGAAAGCAACACTAGCACACGTAAAAGGAAAACAAAAAAAATACAAATACAAACTAGACTCAAAACTATATATATATATATATATATTATATATACACACACACAATGAACACTTCCATTAAGCTATTGTACACAAATTTTAAATTTATTTTAAATTTAAAGAAAGAAAAGGTGAGTGCTGTAATGTATGTATATATGTTTAATGTCAATAAACATGCTGAAAGCTACCCAACAGGCCCCAGAAGGAGCCTCGTTTTCCGATACTGGAAGTGAGGGCCCGCAACTGGGAGCTGGGAAGAGTCTGTTTGACCAGCAGCTATCGACCTGAACACACCAGCGTCTTTGTTTCTCCCTTCTTTTCTAAACACAGCTAAACACGGTTCTTACCAAACGTGTTTAACCAACACTGAAAAATGTTTTATGTTTTTATAGTTACATGTAAAAATGGTCCAGACTGAATAAAATACATTGATAACTTTTCTCTATTATTGCTTATAGACACTTGGTATTTATCTTTTGTTTTTATTTTAACTTACATCAATAATAAGTATTCAGCAAGTGTAATTACTATCTTGATCTAGCTTGCTTTATAGTATAAATTATAAAAAGTAATACAGTGTATTTGCAGCCAAATACTAAAGATGGCCACTCAATTTACATAGCCAAAGTTTTCGATATTTTCTAATACTTCCTTATTCCCCCAATGCAGAAACACAGTGCAATTTTAGGGGCTCTGAGGCATCCCATATTTCAATTTATATTTTCTTGCCTTTGTTGACTTCAAATTATAGCTTGCCACCTTACATTCGATTGGGTTAAATTTGTTCAAAATTTCTGTCCAATCAGAACACTTCCCACCTATGTTTACAAAAGTCAACCTAGGAGCCTACTAATATCTATAAAAACAGTGCAATGATAATTCATTACTTTTTATTCACCACTATTTTTACCCTACTTTTCCACTTATTTGCTCACATTATCATCCTGGTAGTGCATCATTTAATCTTTACCCCTCCTCAACCTTTACTGAAACTCCTCTCCCCAAAAAAACCTTTATCAAACTGCCCCAAAAAATCTTTAGCAAACCCTCCCCCTCAAAAAAAGAAAATCCTCTAAAATGATTGTATTTTTTTTTTTATTATCCAGTGGGAAGTTGATAGTGCTGCCATCGGAGAATGGCATGTAGGAAAACAGCCCGACAAAAGAGCACTAAAAGTGTTGAAAGAAAATGGAATTGATTTCAGACATGCTGTACGCCAGGTTCGAATCAAAATGCTTTTTTGTATAATTTTCATACTTTCTCCAATTTTATTTGTCTTTGATATTTTACATAACTTATTGTAGATTTCAAGATTAAAGCTTAACTTTCTATTTGTAGATTAGCCAGAAGGATTTTGATGAATTTGATTACATTTTTGGAATGGATCATATGAACATGAGGTGACATTTTTCTTCTTCTTTAAATTCAATTGTATGTTTGACATGTTGAAAGTTATAAACAGGATATCAACTGAACTTTTAGGTGGTGGCTGGAAAATCAGTGGGGGCGTTCGAACCTGATAAGAGGCAGAGATGCCCTCAGGAAGGGAGAGGCAGAGAGCAGCTGGGTCTGGGAGCACTGGGCCATTTTCCCTGTTGGGAACAGCCTGTCGGCTCTCATTATTTCTCTCCTACTGTATTTGATGCAAATAAAATTATATCATCATATTTTTATAAACCAAGTTTTTAGTTTTCCATTTTCTCCAAGTTCAGGAATTTCCTCCCGCAGACCAAGATGGATATACAACAATTGATTTTAGAGATATTTTACAAATGCTGCTTATATTGATATTTGCTAAGCTTAGCTGTACTAAGCCAAAATGGAAAGAAATGGGGGTAAGAAGATTGTGTTGTTTCAATCTTTCAAGTTTGGAGGGCTTTTCTACCTTCAAAATCAACATTCCAAGGTTTCTACCTGGGTTTGAACACTAACCTCTGGCATCAGTTGGAAAATATACAACTATTTTAACTATGAGGTATAACGAACACTGCTTATATTAACCTTTATCACTCTGTAGGTGACTTTGTTCACTGAGCAAAAAGTTTGTCCTGCAACTGCAGGCGACACCAATCATCAAATGATAGTGTATTTGAATTTCACTATTGTGTTGTCATGTCAATTTCAGTCTTACATGAGCAGACACACAAGTTACAGGCTCTCAAAGTTACTAAGTGGACAAAATCTTGCCGCCCTTGAAAAAGAATGCACAGTGCTAAAGGTTAAACCTTTTAGTTGCAAATAATAAATGTTTTTTAAGCATTTCAAAGCACTGAAATAAATGCTTGTAATTTATCTATTCAGTAGTATAACACAGAATTGCATAACTAAAGTACTTTAAAAGTTGTGGACAAAATAATAATGTCTGTTGAATAATTTGAAAATATTTCAAAGGATATTGGTCCCCAAAATTCATATCTGTAATGCTTATAATTATTAATGAAGGTTTTAAGTGTTATTGGCTTTTTTGTTATTTGAATATATAACAACTTTTTATATTTGTATATTTCCTTAATGTGCCTCTTTATACACAAACCGGGAGACTACATTTCC
This sequence comes from Architeuthis dux, assembly GCA_006491835.1. Taxonomy (NCBI): domain Eukaryota; kingdom Metazoa; phylum Mollusca; class Cephalopoda; order Oegopsida; family Architeuthidae; genus Architeuthis; species Architeuthis dux. The sequence continues at coordinate 10,777,198 of VCCN01000158.1, read as the reverse complement.
CTACTTACAATGGTGGATCACTAAGTCTGTAGCCTGTTATTATTTGAAAATTGTTTATGTGATTAATATTCTCCAATGAATTAAGTACATTGACAAGGAAGAAGATTATGTTGAAGGACCAAATATAGAATCTGGATCCCAAAATAGATTCTAGTCAGAAGATCGAAATTTCAACTCTTACCATATATGATGTCACATGTTATTGTTTATGTTTTCTGTCTTTTCTTTCACATAAAATAAATAAATACGTAGTTTTAATTTAATCAAAATGAGGATGCCACAAATAAATTTTCTTATTTTGTGTCAACTTTTGAGGACAATAGATTCTATACTTCTCGAGTTAAATATTAAATTATCTTTTTTTTATTGAGTTAAATATTTATTTTAAAACGTGTAATTTCCACAGGTACTGCTAGTATATTTGTTGTTGTTATTATTATTATTATTATTATTATTATGGATCAAGTTTACATCAGGCACCCTGAAAATTGTTGAATCGAAAATGGATACATTTTGCCTCAACACTGGAAATGTTTGAAGTTACTTACATTCGATAAAAAATAGTTTAAAAAAACAACCTAACAAATTTTCAAAGTTACTAAGATACTTTCTCCCGGAAAATAAAAAGTATTTTTTGTGCTTTCAATCCATGAAAGCACAAAAAATACTTTTTATTTTTCTGGAGAAAGTATCTTAGTAACTTCTTTTTCTAATTTTATTATGCTAAGATGACAGTCACTGAATGCCTGTAAAATTTAAACTCTACTCGCTAGCCAAAACCTAGTTTTACAAAGAATAGTTGAATTGAAAGCACAAAAAATACTTATTTTTCCAAATTCCGAATGTAAGTAACTTTGAACAAATCCGGTGTTGAGGCATAATGTGTCCCTTTTTGATTCGACAATTTTCAGGGTGCCTAATGTAAACTTGATCCATTATTATTTTAAGTAGTGTTATATTTCAACCTTTATATCAGAACACTTTTAAAATTTATTTTTCAGGGATCTTGAAGCAATAAATGATGATGCGCAAAGTAAAGCAAATGTGGAACTTTTGGGTAAATATGATCCAGAAAACATCCTTGTTATTCCTGATCCATATTACGTAAGTATAAATAAATTTATTTTTGTATAAGATTTGATTTTGTTGCTATAATAGAAAACTATGCATTGCTATGAAATTATTTTTTATTATTACATAGATATAATTTTAATAACAATATTTGAATCTATCAAAATATTTCATCCCTTGAAATATTTAATTCAATTGTTATTTATATCCCATAATACAAAATTAGCCACTTGGAGAAAATTTCATTTTTTCTACACATTAGCTTCACTAATTTACCCATTATATGCATATTATGGCCCTATCCCGGCCCTATCCCGCCAGTAATACTTGCATTAATTCCTGACCATTTCTTCCTGATTTTCAATGCATTCTTATGATAAAACCATGCACTCTTAAAGTAAAATCACTAGCAATGCATATACATTATACTTATAATGGTTCTATTCTGTCAGTAACACTTGCATTAATTAACTGATAATCCCTTTATTCCTGGTTTTTAATGCACAACATATAGATTGAGTGCCAAAACTTAATAAAACAAATTTTAGGTAAAAATTGCAAAATTCTGTACTTAATCTGGAAATTTTGTTATCCCACCACCTAAAATGTTAAATTGAACTAAGTGGGAAGTGGTGGAGAAATAAGAAAAGCTGAAACTTTATCTACATATAGCAGCATGCAGTTAGTACTAAATTACAATGATGATTATCATTTCATTCCCCCCCCCCACTCTGACCAGGATTCACTGGCATTAATTATGTAATCATTAGAGTGAATTAAATTTTTTATGTAATCATTTAATAAATCATCCCCCGTGATATCACGGGTTATATAAACAGCTGGTTGTTCAATATTGTTGTAACTGTCCCATTTACCTCTCATTTTGTCTTCTTTTCTTTCAGGATACACAAGCAGAATTTTATCCTGTGTATAAACAATGTTATCGATGCTGCAAAGCATTTTTAGAATTCTTTCAATGAGATTTCCCGCCACTGAAGATTGTATTTTGTTAACGTGTTTCAAAAGATTACAAAAATAAAAGTATAGGAAAAATATAAACCAAAAAAAAAAAAAATCTTTTATTCATTTTTCACAACCAAAGTTCCATGGAGCTGTGTGTGTGTGTGTGTGTGTGTGTGTGTGTGTGTGTGTGCCCTCCCCGGCTACGCAGTGATAGTCAGGGTCAATCTCTGAGGCGTCCCAAAAGGGCAGTGCCGAAGGAACTGGACAATTTTCTAGGACCACCCACATGTACATGTGGGTGTCCCTACTTTAAACTTGACCTTGTCCTTGTCACCTTCAACCCTTGTGGATTTTGATAATGTGGTTCTTTAATGACTTGAATTTAAAAATACAATACATTTTTGCTCACATTATTTTAAAATAAGTAGAAGATACCCTGATGATAGAACATTGTAATTGTATTATCTCTGGTGTTAGGGAGCATAGTTTACAGGGCCACCCTAATTATAGGCAACATGGGCAGTCATCTGGAGTGCCAAG
>VCCN01000158.1:10694275-10717070 GCA_006491835.1 Architeuthis dux | reverse complement strand
AAAAAAAAAAAAAAATTATAAAAGTCATGCATTTTTTGTTACAACTAATGGTATAATTGAAAAAAAAATTTCTAACAAACACTGGTGGGAATTAAAATCCAAATTAGTTTGGGGAAAAAAATCAGATATAAATCAAATAGGTTTAGAAAACAATTATTTTGAATGGTTCTGGCAAAATTTATAATAGAGTGAACAGGATTGAACATCTTTTTGTAATATCTAAATTTTTTGTATTTTTAATTCTTGTAAAATTTTTAGTAAGCTAATCCAGTTTTCAATTGATATACAATATAGGGGAATCATAATTTATGTTATTCCAATAGGGCACTCACAAAAGTGAAAATACTAACATATCTTGGATAGTGACCCAAGAAAGGAAAAAAGAATGGCTAATTAGACATAAATTGAGAAACACCCGTCACTATATGATATAAACTCAAAGTAGCAACTGAAAATGATTCCAACCAGCAAAATTAAATGCATCATCAATGGGAGGAGCAAGCAATTTGTCAATAATATAAGAAAAACTGGTAACTTAACAATATACATTCAATAGAATACCAACATAGCAGCTGCACCTTTTTTCCATCTAGAATCACTTTCTATAATTCAACCAACAGATACATTAAATTAGAATAATGCATAAATTTAATACCAAGTATTTTTACATGATTAAAATATCTAATTTTTTAAAAATTGCTGTTCCCTCGAAATTGTAACTTCAACAATTTGATAATTTTCAGTGTCTATAACTAACATAGTTAAACAATGTGAAGATAATGTATTAAAGTCATGCGACATAAACACACACTCTAAACAAGGGAAACACACCATCATATACAATGTTAAATAAAAAAATAAATGAACATGCACTCATAAAACATGCCACACTAAATCAACAACTATAATTAAATTTGAAGATGTAAATATAGACTGAAAAATTAACAGCTTATTTTAATACATAAATAAAACAAAAAACAAAATTCAATAGTTTAGGACATTTAGCATTTCACAAACACAAAGAATTTACAACAAATGAAATGTAGGTGTGTAAAGAGAATCATAAAAATGAGCTTAAAAGGGGAGAGGTTGGAAAAATAAACATGTATGTAGAGACAACCTTCAGAAAGACAGACAAGATGAAATCACTAAAGTGTAATAGAGCTCATCTGAATCTAATAATCAAGAGATCATTCTATAAAAAGGAAAGTGGATATTGAGAGAAAATAAAGAAACCATTCAGGGAGACTGAACAAAGAAGAAAGACAAGTGACAGGAAAATCAGTTCAGAAGAAATTGTCAGCCAGTGAATTAATAGAAAATTGATAACACTTGATTTTTGATCTCACAAAAAAGAAAAAGAAAGAAATGTTACTTGCATATTTAGCATTTATTAAAGCTATAATTGAATGTTGAAACAGATATGGTGTAGGTATTGAGTAAGAATTAAAATGTAAGCTATCTACATTGAGATTTAAAACTAGGTTTTATATACCAATTTATGACAAAATCTTGAATTTATAATCACATATTATTGGGTGTGTGCAAAAGTTCCCAGCATTTCTTTTTTGAAAACTAGCAACTGAATACAGTTGAAAACTCTTTTTTTGCTGGAAACATTTGCACACACCAACTAGTTTACGACTCAATTCTAACTGTCTATAATCTGCCTTTGGATTGATAATAATAACCACGATTATCACCAAATCCTTTATCACTTGAATTTAGGATGTTTGGATTAAGTAAAAATCTTGAAGAAAAAAAAACTTTTTTTTTAAATTAAAAAAAAAAAAAAATTCTTTTTTTTTTTTAAATTTTGAAAAAGGACAAGAGAGACTAATACTCATTTGGTAAATTTCTAACAACATAAGAACAATGTGTATAAATATTACATTTTTTTAAATGGATGTTGACAACTATGATTATCCATTATCCCATGCCTCTGCTCTTCTCTCACCCTATGCCCGTATCTTCTCATTCCTTCTCTTATCCTTTCAATTCTTTGTTGCCTGTTCATGATTTTATCTAAATGTTATACAAACATGGATTGTTTCATATGCAAAAATTTGCCTACCCCCTCAGTAAACTATCAAACTTTTTCTGCCCTCTTATTAAACTATCTTTCTTTACTGCCCTGTCCTTAAACTACCTGACTTTCTTTTCTCTTCCTACCCCCACTCAGTAAATTACCTAACTTTTTCGGCCCTATCCTCTTATTAAACTACCTTTCTTTTCTGCCCTCTCCTTTCCTACCTTTTTATTAAATTACCTGAATTTCTTTTCTCCCCCTCTCAGTGAACTACCTAACTTCTTTCCTCCCTTTTATTAACTACCTTTCGTTTTTATTAAAATATATAGATTACCCTCCAGAAGTAACTATTTGGATTACCTCCCTTGATTTTAGCAGAAGTGGCTAGTTCCAACACTAAATAATACAATATTTCCTGACATATTATTTTTAATTAATTTTATAAAACAATCTATTATAAGTATATTATTTGAATGTATAGGGATAATTCAAAAATATTTCCTTTAAAATTTATTATATTTCCTAGAAATTAAATGTATGCAAATTAGCTAACACCATCTTGTTTTAAGCAAAATTTGTCAGTATATATATACATATTTGTGTTGCGAAAAAGTTAATGCTAGCACTCCCCTTTGACATAAAAAAAAAAAAAAAAAAAAAAAAAATAGGTGTGCATTTTATATATTTCTTTACTTTTTACCGTATTCCAAAATTCTTTTCTCTTCTGACCAATCATAGAGTAACAGGCATAATAGAGACAAGTGCATTAATAGTATGATAATGCCAGATCCTCTAAAGGCTGTAATGTAATTGCTTTCTGCTACTTGAATATTCAAATATTGAATTCATGTGATGCCTTTCAGCCAATTAAGCTGCTTCATATATAAAACAAACTTCTTTTCAATTGTATAAAGAAAAAGAACTCATCATAGAGAAATAAATCTTATCACTTCTGCCCAATGTTATTTTTTTACTAAGTCTGAGCTTCAACTTTTTTAATATTAACGGAAGCTATTTTGTTGTTTGTGCAGACAAAGTGTTCAATATAAGCATTCAGTATGATATACTATTACATATTAATCTTGATCTCTTTAGCATGTGTCACAACAAACTAAAATTTGTATCTATAGAAGTAAAATTTGCTATTACTGCTCACAATTTTATTTAGCTTGCATAAACTGAAAAGATAGATGCTCATTAAAATAAATTCAAGTTATTGTTTTGGCAAGACTTACAAATAAGAATTTGAAAAAAAAATTAACAGTTGCATTCCATAATTGTATTTTGTTGCATATCTTATTTGCAGATAGCAGATTTACGCGTTATCATGAAAACTAGTAGCTACATACACAAACGATAATAGTCTTTATTTGAGTTTCTTGTAGACTTTTAAAAGCATTTCTTAATTTACTTTAATTCATATACAATAAAGTAATAATTAGCATCTTTGTTTCATTTACTTTAGGTGTGTATAACATATCAAAAATATCTTTTTTTTAATATTATTAAAGAGTTGCATTAATCAAAAAGCCTTTTTCAAATGATCAAGCCAATGGAAGACAAGTCATTTTATTTGTTTTATTTGAGTAAGGCTTAAATAAGGCTTTTTTCCCCTTTCTGTTGGAAAGACCTTTTTTTTTTCATTTCAATTTTAGTTCAGTTACTTAACGCCCCCAAATTTTCTTTTTATATTTTCACAGATTTTAAGGTTCAGATGACTTTACAAACAAAAGATACAGACTCCATCTAAAGAGCATGCTTAACAAAATGATATATTCATGTAACATGAGATGACAAGATAATGACCACTTATTTATATGCAAACATCTATAAGGAGACTCCATAGTAGAACAACAAGTTATCTATTTACGGATTTTCAGAGCTTGTGGTCAAGAGAATCAAGAATACAGATTATTGTACCAGCGTTTTCCTATAAAAAATCATTTTAATTTTTAAGCAATTTTATCTTTTTGGGCAGAAATAAAATTTCAAGTCCTCAAGGAAATAAGTTAGTGGCAGGAAAATGCTATTTAAATACAGTTGTTCACTTTTTATGTGAAATAGATATAATCTTTAATACCAACAAGGCCATCATTTTGAAAATTTCTTTGGCACATTAATCAAAAGTTATATTTGTAGAAAGTATTTTTTTCTAATATTTTAAAACATTTTTAATGAGACAATTGAAAAGATTTGGAAAAAAAAAAAAAAAATTGAAGTTCTTTATTGATAACTGTATTCTTGGATCTTTCAATTATTTTCAAAGAAAAATCAGTTCAAAAAGTAAAAATAATAAAATTAAAAAAAATTTTTTTTTAAAAATTAAAAAAAAAAAAAATTTTAAAAAATCTTATCTTAAAGTTAAATCAAAGAGAAAAGAAGGGAAAAGAAAAAAAAAAAAAAAAAAAAAAAAAAAAGAAAAGGACTTTACCACTGGCAGAACTTTCTACTATATGAAATACAAAGAAAGGGGTAATATGAAAACTTATTCATCTGGATATATAGATATAGATAGATATATAGGTAGAAAGATATTCTATGTTTGTAATGAAGGCAGGTAGGCAGTAAGGTACTACTAGTGATGGACTACTCACCATTGAAGGGAGGAGGGAGTCACACTTAACACTGTATCAATAGTCACTGGAGGTTGGTGCATCAGATCAAGTGCTCATCCCACGAGGGCGGTCCCTGCACGCTTAGCGGTAGCCTGCTGTGCACCTTGCAGAAAAAGTAGTAGCAGACTTCTAAGTGCATGGCAGAAACATATCACTTGTGACAACAGCTAGCAGCAGCAGTAAGAGGAGGACGACGAGGTAGCAGGCAGCAGAATGACGGCGATGATGAACTTGGTGGCAGTACAGCAATCTCTGATGGAGATGTCTCAAGAGGGGGGGAGGAGGAGGAAGAGGAGAAGGGGGGGACAGGGACGAAGGGAAGGGTAGTGAAAGGGGGCAAGTACTCTCAATGGAGCAAGAATGTAGTGAATGAAAAATTCACTACAATAAGACAGAAGAGGAAAAGATGACATGTCTGCTACAAATCAAACTATTATTAAAAATAAAAAAACCTTACGAATTACAAAGTATAAGGTTACATAATGTACTTTATGCTAAAGTGCTTTTATAACAAAAAGAATATAATATTTATCTTCAAAACATTATCTGAATATTTTAAAAAATCTTCATTAATGTTAATCTAAAACTACGAAAATGGTTTTGTCTTTTTTAACTACTGAAATAAGTGAATAATCAATGTCAAAAAAATATTTTAAAACAGTTTATTATTGTAGTCCGTCTCAAATTATCCATTTTATTGTATTTATTTTAAATAGATAATTTCAAGTCTTGTGCTTTCTTACCAAGTTATTTCATCATTAAGAGAAGTTGGTTAGTAAGCTTTTATGAAAAATCATGTGAAAATAATTGCATTTATACTGGAAAATCTCCAATGTTCAGGTAATACAGGAAAACTGCTAATTTATATCACCATGAATATTTCAGAGCTAATAGTCAAAACAGTAAGAACTTGTTTAGTTTAAATGTATACAAGTGAAATACACAACAGATTTCTATTGGATCATAAAAGGAAAGTATACATTCTTTATTGTAATATATTTTCACATATAAACAAGTGGATGAGGGTCATACACCCATTATTCTAAAAAATGTTTTTGAAAAAATAAACCAGATATTTTTTGTCATTCCAATAATCTCAAATTGGATGCCAATCTTAAATATTTGGATTTTTTTTTTTTTTAGCTCAAATACTTTTAGGGTTGAAACCTCTACTAGAAATTTGGATGCTTGAATTTATTTATAATCTTGAAAATTTTAATTTAATGTTGTTACTGAATTGTTACCAGTAAAAGAATTTTAGCTGGAAGTACTACTATATAAACAAAGCATCGATATTCTCAGCATGAATCATAATCTATTCGATTTTAGTGATTAAACTGCAAATTGTAGAAATTATACCAAGGCTTTATATATTATATTAGTTGACCCAATCAAATTTACCCACTTGGTATTATATTTAACATTAAGTTAGATGAGGCTTCCTTGTTTGAATTGTTATACTGTAATTTCTCCTGTACAGTGATTCAAAGGTTTGTATTGCATCATAATTCCTAAATCTTTTTTAAAAAATTAAAAAAGGAAAAAAAAAAAAAAAAAAAAAAAAAAAAAAAATCTAACAATTATTTTTATTTCACAACTAAGCAATTAGTAATATGAAAAATCTAAAATGAAAAAAGCTTATCAAAATACCTATTTTCAGATTTGACTATTAACAAAAAATATGATATTGCCTAGCAGACACTGAACAAATTCATAGATAATGACTTAGTTTTATTTTTTTTTTATATAAATATAAAAATAAATAAAAAATTTTACAGACATGTCACCCTAAATAGGCATGGTATTCAATTTACATATACATTGGTACGTAGATATGAATAAAGAGAGAAATTGAGAGAAGTCGGGAAGGGGTGAGAATGGAAAAGGAGGAAATAAGCAAACAACACAGCAACAAAGATAACATTGTATATCTCCTTAGGACAAACATTTCTAACAAATTTACAATAAATTGAAATATGTTAGTTGAATGACTGTTCTGAGAAATTTCTTTTGAGCACTGCTGGACACACTAAACATTCAGCCACCAGATAGAATGAAAGAATAAAATATTTAAACAATACTTTATAATACTAAATATATTATCTTTCTTGGTGCTTTATCAAAGATAATAGAAATTAAGCTCACTATAGGACTGAATTTAATAGAGAATTTTTATAACTACATAACTTTAGATTGACATATAAAAGGTTTTACATTTTTCTCACAAAATTTCTATTTAAAAGAATATTAAAAATATACCATTTGAAACATTAAAAAATTTGGAGAAAATCCTCACAAAATTTGCATTTGATTATTGCCAGATGCAACAAGATAAAATATTGGTTTTAAAGTTTTTCTTTTTAATTATTTGCATAGATATCTATTTGGTAGCTATATTTTTTCAATTCCCACGTAACAAAAATTACAAGTATCAATGAAAATTACATTTACAGATTTATTTACAAATAAAAGTGACTAACAGTAGTTTTGTTACAAAAACATTATTCTTTTCAAATATTAGCATTCATCTGACTGAATGAAAGAACATTTTCTAAGTTTATATTGAATTTGATATTGAAAAATAGTTCTTGCAATAAAAATAACTTAGCCCCAAATAAACTTATTTAATTTCAAATAATTTAAAACCCTCAAGTGACATTTTTCTTATAAACAAAAGTTTAAATTAGCAGATGAAAACTTTAAAATATTAACTTTAATTTTCCAAAAATTACATAATAGCACAGTAATTATCATGATCATCTGAAGATAACCAATGGCAAGCAATATTAGTGCACAGTTCATTTGAAGACAGGGGAGAATAGTAAAAAGTCATACAAAAGAAAGATGCAGTCAGTCAAAGAAATGCAATGGAGTCTCATGCTGGAAGTTGGAGTTGAATAATGGCAGCCAAGTGAGCAGCTCCTATTTACTATGGTAACTAAAGAGAAACTTTGCCATTTACAAAATATTTTCTCTCAGGGCAAAGTAAAATTTGGAGTTTCATAACTGAAATGCATATACCTTGCCACTTGTAAGGTTTGGATAATAAAACTAAAACATCAGAGTTACAACAGCTGGCAAAATTAGAAGTGGATTAGAATGGGATCCTGATCTTATAAATTCATATAAACAGGATTTAATAATAATTTTGCATTACTTTAGGTTATTTTAATTTTTATCTATACAAATACTCAATGGAACTATTAAAATCATTTGCAACAGTTTTAACTTGAATAAATGAATGATATATTTCAACTATTTGAGCCAGGTTTTACAAGGGCATAAGATATGATGAAGCTGCTTAAAATTTTAATAGTTAACTGACTTTGAAACCAAAGCAATCACTAATGTGGTTGGAAAAACCCTTACAACTAGTAACAAACTAGAGATTACCCCTTCTTGCCTGTTCAAATTTTGCATCACACGCATGTTGATAACACTTCAACCATATTACTTGTCTGCCTTTCATCAGGAAAAATTAGGATGTAGAATACCTTAACTGAATAATATTTTTCTATAGATTTGTGACCAAAATAAAAAGGGTTTCACACACACCACAATAAAACCCACAATTGTCACATCTATCACCATACAAATCTACGCACTGAAATAGTCTAAGCTAGAAAATCAGATATCTAGCAAACCATCCAACTAAATGCTTACAAATGCCAGAGCTGAGCAGAACAAGCATATTGCAAAAAAAAAAAAAATGATAAAAATGCAACAATCCAATAAATCTTCTAAAAATAAAAAATAAAAATATAGATAAATAAAAGATAAATAAATAAAACCTCAATTTATTATTTCTCTATAATTATACAAATTGCAAACAACAGCCAAGGGATGGAGGAATAAAAATACAACAGAAAAATATTTAAAAATTACTTTCAATTATTTTTTGAAAGCTTTATTATAATTAGAAACACAGTACAATTTAATACATGACTAATTTGGATCTAAATTCACTAGATTAAATTAATTTGAAATAGAAATACAAACAAATTTAACACCCAGAAAACATCTGAGCATGTTTAACATTTTAGCATGAAATATTTCAAATCAAAGTATTCAACTATTTTATAACTATTTCTATCATATTGAAGAAACTTAATGAAAAATATTAATAGTTAAAATTACGAAAATTGTATATATAAGGTGATGACCGAATAAAAGAGAAGCCATTAAATCAGAAATGCTATTTGAACATTTTAGCAAAAACACTTCAGAAGAATAATTTATATCATACAGCAATTGGTGAGAATACAAACCAGGTCATAAATTGAAAACTATGTTATAACTGTTTACTTTTGTATTTAAAATATTTACAAAAAAGTCTATATTTTTTTTTCTAAATTAATAATTTTGCTTTATACTCAATACACTAATATACCAATATGTGGAAATACAATTCTCTTTTTGCGAGTTCTTTCAAAAGGCTGATCATAAATCTTTTCATGATTGTATAATTTGTATAATAAAAGCAATAAAAATTAATAAAATGCAACATCAAGTCTACTAATAGACTTAAAAAATTGAATGAAGTCAGCAATATTATCAGCCATACAGATAGGATTGATTTTAATTATTCTTTAAAACAACTACTGGAGTGGTTAATAAATTTTATTAATAACATGTTTAAATATTTAAGTAATCAAATACTGTTAAGAAAAAGCAGTAAAATGAATTAAAAAAGCAATAAATCTATAAAAGTATATGCCATTTATTTATAAATTAGGAGAAAAAAGCCACTAAGTTTTCATTTCCCTTCTACTTCACACAAAAGTCAACTGTCTTTTCATATTTTTTTAAATTGTCTTATTCGTATTACATTTTATAAAAATATTAAATCTACATCCTTCAGAAAAATGTTAATGTAAGCAAAGCCTGTTACAAGAGGAAAATCCTGAAAAGGGTAGTTGAAAGCACATGCCAATATATTATGAAAAAGCAAAATAAGGTGAAGACAAGGCCAGGTGTAATGACATTTCAGACAAGGTAGAAAGAAAGAAATTTGTCATAAGTCTAATGAGGATCAAAGTAAAAAAAACATTTCTGAAAATTGAGGATTTCACAATACTTGAGAAGTATAAGCCAAGCACAAGACAAGATATATAAATAACTTTTCAATTTCTTATTGACAAATAAATACAAATTGATTTCCTTGATCAAAATCTTAGCCAGTTTGGAAGTTTTCATTTTTCAGTCTAGGAAACAAAATACTCCCATTATTACGGCACCCTTGGGGATTTAACTGTGCCATTATAACGGCTTTGCCGTTATAATGGGGGGATTTTATACAAAGTGAATTAATAATGAAAAACCAAATTACTTTTTATTACCCTTTCACAGTCTAATGCTGCATACACGGGTTCATTTTAATTTTTAAAATAATGCACTGAATTCTTCATGTGCTTTTGCTGCAAACTAATCTCTGACAAGTCTTGCGAGAATATAAAAATATGCTGTTAGAATGCAAGTATCATTAAATAGTGCTGTTAGAATGAGTGCCATAATGTATTTACCTACACTAACATTATTATTGTTGTCAGATGTGTAATAAAAGAATTTGGCAACTATTGTTGACCAGAATTCAGAGATATAATCTTGGTATAAGTTTTCCAATTAGAGTAGGCTATTTACTCAGCATCAATGATTTGTCTAATTATATCAAAGATAGATAAACCTCCATGAAATCTACAAGATTCTGTTCAGTTTAATCATAAGTCATTCAACTGACTAAGCAGTTCTTATCTTTTGATTAAAAATTATAATTGATTCAGAAAAATAAAACTTGCAAGTTATCAAATTTATGAATATAATCTGAAGTCACAATTTACATATAAATGAAAACATTTGCAATAACATCAACATTACTGTTACATACTTTTTTTTTTTCCTTCCCCACCCCATATTAACCACTTTAATAACCTAAAAAAAAACAAAACATTTCTCTTCTAATCATCATACTTTAAATATCTTGATTTTATGTCTGTGTGGACTCAACAATTGTAAAAAAAAAAAGAAGCATTCTGTAGATAAGCAGCTGTTAGAAAACAAACACTAAATTTAATAGTTTTGATGATGTTTATATAAGTACAGCAGCAGCAGCATGGTAGCAGCAGTGTTGACAGCAGCAGCAGCATGTGAAACTGTAGAAGCAATAGAAATATCAGCTATGACTGAGAATAACTGTAAGAGAAACTACTTGCTCATAAGACAGGTAGCATTGAGTGGTTACAGCATTCTGGCAACTAATACAAGTATGCAATTTCACCTACCTCATCCAATCGCCGCTCAGTCCCTAAGGCGAGCATGTTATTGAATTCCCGTTCTAATAGCTGTCTGGTCTATAAAATAAAATGTTTTTATTTAATTATTAAGAAACAAAAACTTTTTAGAACAAAAATTGCTGAAACAAAAGTTCATTTTCATTTAATTATTTTTAAAGACCAATCAAGCGTTACAATTTAAAAGTAAAATTAATATATTCAATTAAAAACAAATTTTCCAATCATGAATAAATTAAGATTAATTCCAACTGTCAATGTATGGAAAAGATTAAAATAATGAAACTAAAAAATCTCAAGACTAATACACATTGACAGTGATTTCTTGAAATTAAGACATGAAAATAGTTTAATACACTATTAAATTTTATGGACTGATGGTTGACATCTTAAAACTATAATGAATTTGACAGCAATATAAAAACAGACAATATAAAATATTTTATAATCTGGTTATTTTTAGCAAGTATCATTTATATATAGTCTATTTGGTAGTCTAAACATATCTACTTGTTACTTCTTTGTATGCATTACTAATGATTGTGCACATTTATATGAACAATCTTGGAAGTATAAATAGTATGTAACAGTAAATTTTAGTATGGACAAACATGATCCCAGGGACAAACTGGTGTATTTTTTAAACTCGATAATATATTAAACATCTGGCAATTAGTTGATTTTTCATGTTTTTGTAGGAGGTGGGGGGTTAAAAACTTAAAAAGCAAGAATACTGTAAACAATGGTAATATTGTGAAAACTATTCGCTGGAATCTTTTTAAACATAGCTATAACCAAGCAAAATAATTTCTTTCAACATCTTCCCTAAACTGTTCTCTTTAAAATGTACCTTTTCAGAGGGAACTCATTACTTTTTATATAGCCTTTTCCCCCAGATTTAAAGCCCATACCTACCAAGAAGAAAACTTTACTCCTATGTTTGTTTTTTTATTTTTTCAAAATAAAAATAAGTGTCCAGAATCTCCAACTCACCTGAGTATTCTGTGTTGGAATTTGTAAGGCTAATGCCATACTGTTATGATCAAAACTTTCATCCAGTGCAACTAATGCTCCATGAACTCCAGATTCAAATAAATTATTTGCAAATTCTTTCAAACCAATTGATTGGACCCATTTGATGACACGTTCATTTGTCCACACAAGCACATCTACAACATAGGAGAAAATTGAATAAGTTAAAAACAAAACTTATATCTTATTCAATAGAACAAAATTTTCAGTTGTCAAAGAAATTAATACAAAAAGCACAATAAAGAACATTTTGAAAATTCATGATCATTTAAAAGGGTTTACTGAAAAGATGAATAGAACATTTTGTGATGTCAACTGATAATGTTCTTCGATTTCTTTTATTCTCCAATAAGAATTCTGCTGTGAAAGATCTTAATTTTAAATAGGAAAATATATATCTCGGTGATATTTTCAGTTAGGATCACAGCTTAAAACAGAGGTAAATTGCAAGATATTTAGAATACTTATAGTTCTTCTTTAATAGCCACAATTTATCGTTTTGAAAACCATTCTCAAAATTCTAAACATTTCTCTGTAGCAGAAATTATACACCAAAGCATGAGAATTTTCAGAATACAGTGCACAAATAACTATTTGTATATTTAATAATTTAAAATTTCTACACTTTAAGAGGGAATATGAATTAGGTATAAATATCAAAATTATAGACATCAAAGTAAAAAACTGAATACAAACCTTTAATTTCTGATGAACTTTCCTCACGACGTCGTTCTATTTCCTTTCTGTCATAATTTACTTTTTTCAAACAATTTATCCCATACTGCAAACTTGTCCTAAAAGCAAAAGCAAATCCAAGTGTAAAATTCTCAATCAGAATTGTTTATAAACAAAAATCATCATCATCATCATCATATAAACAATATTAAGTAAAATCTTATTTTCAATGCTAAATCTATATAAATGCAAAATATTTAAAATATTTCACTGATTTGTTACTAAGAATCAAAGTTATTTACTAAAAAGATACTTACCGATGAAAACTATCTACCATTTTTAACTGCCCACGCAAATCTTTCTTTGTTAAATGATCCAGCATTCGTGCATCCACGAGGCATTCCATAAATGTGCTCCGGTACTGAGGTAAACCGAGGCTGGGTAGCCACTCATTGCCTATCCACTCATGGTTCATATCACCAAAAGCCAAAGGCTGAAAGAAAGTTTTTTTTTTTATAAATTTATCATTTTTAGTAGGTTCAGTATATCATATACATATAAACTGAACATATTCTATGCAAGTTCATTCTTGTAAACATCACATCAATTCTCTAAACTTCAATTAATAGTCCCATATAATATTGTGATTATACATTTTAAGGTAAATTGACTTAATTGTTTAACAATTTAATGAGATAAATCAAATATGGCTTTATTTTTGCTTAATATAATATCAAAACAAAAATTTTCAGTATTGCAAGTTGAAAACAGAAACTGAAAGAATGAGAATTTTGTATTTATTTATTACCTGGAATAAGTAAAAAAAAAAGACCAAATCTCTCATACTTACAAGATGAACCATAGTGGAAAAATATAAAAATGAAACAAACTAATTACCAAGGATATTTTAGTATTACAAAGCTATTATATTTGATGAAACTAGACTTGCTGGGCATGGCTAATGTAATGAGTTTGATCCTCACTGGATGCCTTACTCTTGAGGTCATGTGCCAAACCAAGCTAATCTTAGTAAATATTTACAATACTTAAAGAAAAAAAAAAATTGAAATAATTTTTTTAGAACCTTTTATGAAAAACAATTTTAATGGGATACATTTTCAGACAATTAGTGAGCTAGCTTGGTTAAATTGTGTTTGCAATTGCCAGGCAATAAAGATCAGATTTCCATTTACTGGCTATATTATATGTATTGTTAATGTCTTAATATTTTAGTATTTTAAATACTGAAAAATAAGAAAAGTAAATTTAATTACTCACTGTCTGTGAAGGCTTTGGTGCTGATGGGCTCGTAAGGCTAACCATCTCTTGAATGGCTAAACGCAACTTAAGGCGGTGAAGTGGATTACTGATGCCAATTTCTCTTTGTATCTCTTGGTCTGACAGGGCTGACATAATGGCACCACTTTTCACATTAGCTCGACATGCAGCTACATACCAGGCTGGCATGCCAACCCATAACTTGGAAGAAAAAAAAAGTTGGGTGGAGAATAAAAGATAAGTAAATCACTTGAACAATGCTTGAATATTTACAAGACTGCAATTTTACAATACAATTGGAAGATTGAATAATCTTTCATGAATGTATTAAGTAAATGATCACAAAGCTTGAGAAGATAAATGGAAATATGATATATATAATATAAAGAAAAAATATTCAATATACATAAAACGTTCAAAACAAACTGAAATAAACACATTCATAAAGTGAAATACAAACCCTCAGATATAATTTAGTATTTTTTCATAAAACTGAAACAGGTAACTTTAAAGAAGTGCATATATTGTAATTATATTGGCATTGTTGAAAAGGAAGCCTTAAATAATACAAAGGTAAGCAACAGTATCAGCTTTTCACTTCTGTCTATAAAATTAACAATCATTTTTTAAAAATTCCACTTATTTGATGCTAACAATTTATAAACTGAGAACTTATAAATTTGCTGGTCAACCAGAGAATCAATCTACTGTATATCAAAGACCCTGAATGAGTGCATAAAAATCGACCGGTTTCAAAACAATATGCATTATTTTGCTGATATAGGATTTACATTGTTATGGGAGACAGTTCAGCAACTTTTAAACTTTTTCTGTCATTCCAGCAATTGATATAACCAAGTTATAAGTAACAAAACAATACAACCCTTATCAAAAGATATCAACTTACAAAGCAAGGGTTGTATTTAGAGAGAGAGAATCACAGTTTAAGATAATATAAGCAAGACCAGTTTGTAAAATCGACTTATATAATGAACACTTGACGTTTTTTTTCTCTCGAATATATCCATAAAAAGATAGTTATATATAAATGAGCTTCATGCCAGAATTCATAATAGAATTAATGTTATAAAACAAAACATTGAAAGTTTGACATGTGCAATATTTCCTACTTTGCTCTATAGGTCTGCTTACCTCCAGCCAAGCTACAACAGTTGGTCCATTCCATAGGGCGAATGGTGTACCAGCTTTCATTGCCTCTTCTAGTAATTCATGCCTATAAAAAACAAAACAATTTCTTCCCTTAACACATTGAATAAATATATATTAATTAAACAATAAATAAGTTTGTGTACAAATAATTAAAACATTTGCACTAGGTCATTTTTTTTGCAAAAAACTATTGTTCAGATTTGCTCGTGTTTAATTTACTGGCTGAAAAACCACCATATGGGCAGTGTTTTCAGCTAGTTTCTGCAGAAAGACTTTGGCCCCAAAAAGAAAACCTTTTTTTTTTCAAGGGTAACTTTATTCAATAGCTCTGGCAACAATGTACTGGTTTGGCTACTTAGGTCACATACAGATGAACATAATCAGAATTTTAGTATTATATTAGATAGATAGTTGGAAATCAGATCATTGTTATCGGGATGAGCGAGAACGCAGAATAATTAAAATAGTGGAAGATAGCTTTTAGTTTCTTTTATTCTCAAACAGTATCTCAAAAGACCCTTGCTCAAAAATGTATTCTTAGAGAAAAATATATAAAGAAAATATTAGAAATAGAATATTTTCCTGACAAAATATTAATTTTTGTAATATTGTAAAAACAAATCCATTTAGTATCCAAAATTGAAGCATCAGTATTTGAAAATGGGAAATTTAGATAAAAGTGCAAGAGTATGGTTATGATTTTAGAATATTTTAAATACAGGTATCCCCCGCTTTTCAAAAAGTTTACTTAATGCTACTTTTTCACTTTTACAAAAAGAGGCCAAAAGTGAAAATAGCTTTCAGCGTTCTGGCTTGCTGCAAAATAACGCTGAATGTTATTTTCATTTTTGGCCTTTTGTAAAAAGGCGACTCAGCCAAACATACCATCATAACCATGTTCTTGGGGTCTAGGAACAGTCAAAAAATTTTCCCATGTAAATTAATGATAATTGCTTATTTGCTTATTTGCTTTACGCCATTTTGAATTTCGAAAGGACTTTTTTTTTATAGAAACGTTTAATTTCTCGGATATTTGGGAAACCTGTAGTGGAATATTTTACTTTGACGGCAGCCCTTGTTCCTCCTTTTGATGGTTTTCATTAATAACAATTTTGATCATAAGAAAAAGATATTGTGTCTATTTTTTTCTGAATATATCTCCATGTCTGGAAAATCACAATTTGATGAACGAATTTGATGGTCATCAAATGTAATAAATTCAAAAGTAATATATGCAGTACATAAAGATTATCTGATAGATAAGTTTTATGTAATTGATAATTACCTGATAGGTAATTATCACGATACTAAAGAATCTGTTTCCATAATGGAATAAAAATGCCCAAGAATGGAACAAATGCAATTAAAATAAATAAATGCATTAAATACAAATTAGCAGTTCTTCAAAATTCACTAACCAAGTAGGATACATTTAAATCGAAAAGGAATAAAACCCACTTTTATATAAAATATAACTGTTCAAACAAAAAGTCAAAAATTATTTAACACAACCAAATGAAATTTGCTTTTTTTTTTATTTAATAAAATATGTGATTGCTATGCAATTATTTTTCTGGTTTTATTAAACCAGAAAAATAATTGCATAGCAATCACATTTTATTAAATAAAAAAAAAAAAAAAAAGCAAATTTCATTTGTTATAAAAATAAAAATAAATAGTTCTATCAAAGATCATTCGATAAAAATTAGAACAATTAAAACTTTAGTTACAACAGACAAAATATTCAACACGCACGAAAAACAATTTAAAGCACTCACTTTTTCTTTTTCCTACGATCAAATTCAGATTGCCCTAATCCTAATGTTAGAGTATCTGATGAGCCTGCTTCAAGACCATCTCCATATTGACCACCTACAATAGTTTAATGTATAGAAAGAAGAAAATAACTGTCTCATCAATATATTAAAAAAAAAAATTTTTTAATTTTTAAAAAAGCATAAAAACAATCATGTGTAAAAACAAATCACATAACACCAATCCTGAATAATAAAATACAATTTTAAAATATCCTGAAGCTGTCCCAAATCATTTGATCAGCGGGTCTGGATGTTTTGAGAGACAGCTGACTGCCATTTCGTCATGTGGGCACTTTGCCAAAATGATGTTTCACCGACTGACGTTTTGCCCCAATGACTAAAACCTTGACTTGAGTTTATTAATTTTTTGAAATATGAATATTTTGAGACAATAAAAATGCAGATTTATAAGTAAAAAAATCCCAAATATAAATACACTTCAGATAAAAAGTTTTCGGCGAAGCGTCCGCATGATGAAACTGATGTTGGCTAACTGTGTCGGCTAACTGTGTCGGCTAACTGTGTCAGCTAACTGTGTTGATAAAATGTTATTCGGCAAAAAGTCTGAAAGCCTTAGATCAGATAAATTAATTGTATTTCATTATGATTGTTATGTAATTTGCTTAGTTTAACAAAAAAAAAAAAAAAGAAAAAAAAAGGAAAAGAAAAAAAAGGAAAAAAAAGAAAAAAAGCATACTGTAAGAACAGAGAATGATGAAAATGTGTTACAGCCTTTATGTAAAATGAATTAAAAATTTCAAATAAAAAACTCAATTTCGTTTTAATTTTTTTTTATAATGTAAAGTTGTTTATAACAATGAATTTAAATTCATAATAATGAATGAAAATAGTTTAATTTTGACATGTTATCAGTCGATTAATTGTTATCTAAAAGACCCTGTCCCAAAGTGATCACAATCAGCTTCCACTATTTTCATATTTTTCTCATACATTTTCAATGCAAATTGATTAATATCAATTTCATATGTATACTATTAAAAAATTCAGACTAGATATAAACATTTAATGAGACCATTTTTTGAAATATTCAAAAAAGCTATTTCAGGTTTTAAGCAAGGAATCAATTATTTTCCAAATAATTCTACAATTTTTAAAAACGTTTATATAACAAAATTTACCAGTGGCCATATTTTCTGCTCTGATCATTGCTTCTTTTGTTTTCTGCTTCTCCTTTTTGCTGAAAAGTCTTCCTATAGAGCTTTTTATACCACGCTTTTTTTGGTGTTTGTGCAAGGAGTCTTGGCTGCTATTGGCACTGCTTAAAGGACTAGGGGAGCTGTGAGCACTATCAATCATTACCGCCCTGAGAAGAGAAAATAAATATAAATCAGCTTTCTTACTTAGGATATAAAATCATAATAAACAAACATTGAAAAATAATACATCTGAGTAACATTTTAAACTATCAATATTCAGATATGTAAACAAAAACAAAAAAATAAAAATATTTTCATCTAACAATAGATAAGATCGTATTTTTCCAATTTGAATTGTCTCAATTAGTACACATACAAAATATCTACAGCAAATAATTCTTAAAGATTATCAGAAAATCGTTGAGATACAATTAAAAAAAATTAGTGTAATAACTGAAATCTATTTTCAAGTTGCAAATACATATTAAAATGATCAAATACCAACATATGTTTGTTAAAATGCACTTCATAATAAACATTACATATACAAAATATCAACTCAAAATATTTGTTGATTTCTGGCAAGAGTGTTTGAAAAGTGGATCATCATAATTGAATCAGTGAAATAAATATAAGTCGAAATTTTTACTAACCTCCTCAATTTGTGTGTCATCTCAGAAGAAATCCTGAAAATGTTTAAAGGATAGAATTACAAATGCAGAAAAACTCACACAAAAACTTATTACAAAGTCTACAGAAAAACAATGAATACAGTTAAGTATAAACTTAGAAGTCAACTTCTCAGATTCAATTGAAAAGACAAGGAAATACATAAACATTGTGTTTGATCATACCAACCACTTTTGTACATTTGAAGAACAACTTTTTTTGCCAAGATTTCACATTTTCAAACTATTTTTTGCCAAAGTTAGCATGTAGTTTTTACAAATAGAAGGAAGGTTATACCATTTTACAATCTGATCAGTAATATAAAACTTCAAATACTATAACTCAAGCAATTAACTTTTGAAATATATTTATCAAATACATGCATAAGTACTGATAAAACAGATAATCTAGCACTTATTTCTAAATGAAATTATAGATGGCCAAATAGTGTTTTACAAAATTAATTTTCTACTTACAACTACTGGCCACATTTTGCAATAACAATTTCTCTGGCTACTTGAAAGAGAAAATTAATACAAAATTCACTGATGAAACACTATCAAGAAAATTAAAATGAAATCATCAAGTAAGCAAAGCAAAACAACTTTTGATACAAATGCTATAAAGCTGGCAAATTTATCTTACAGTTAAAGTGAAAATGAAACCATAATCACATGATGGAAAGAAAACCGTTTTTAAGCATGATAGATAATCCTTTTTATGTTACGCTAGCATGCCTGTCTATTTTTTCGTTCAACCGTATAAAGTAAATATCTGAAAATTGATACTTAATGCTGATACTTTGATATTTCAATAGATTTATTCCACATTTTATTTTCCATATTATATATTTAGAACAGAAACAATTTTCATTTTTCCTTTTTTATGGTAGGCTCCATTTTGCTTATTGCTTGTTTGCACAATTGATTAGCAAGTGTCTTCAATTTTACCAGTAATTTATAAAGTTTTTAAGCAAAGATTGTTAAAATTAGTTTATTTTGACATAGTCCCTTAGTGCTGTGTTAGACTGGCATGCTGAATGGCCAGCATCCCTTAGCATTGGTGCCATTGTGTTAGTCATACTTTTAATGTACACCAGCCTATGATAGATGCAACTTGGAGCCTTCTCAGAGATGCTAGTTGTGAATGAGTGGTTAAAAGGAAAAAATAAAAAATAAAAATTAAAAACTTTAAACCATCTGAACACTGATGCGCATTTCAATGCAACTAAGATAAATAAATCTGAAAAGCAATATTTATATAATGAATGTACTACGTTATAATAAATCATTGCTTACCTTTCATCTCCACTTTGGGCTAAAGCAGCAGCTACACGTTCCAATCGAATAGAATGTGGTGTTGGTGGACTAGATTCACATTTGATTTGATGTCCTTCTTCGGGGATTGCACTATCATCACGACTATACTGAACAGCAGGCTGCAAAAACAAACATGACAATGCAAGTTTGTGTCACAAAAATAAAAATTAGTAATATAAAACAATTATACATTCAAGCTGCTTTCGAAATGCATTAGCAATATCTTTTAGAAAATCAGCCAACTTTTAAAAGTTTCATTCATGATACAACATATTGTTAATATTAAATTCTTGTGGATTAGCATCCTCATCTTTGTTGCTTTTATTGCAATGCTTTGGCCGATATACTCGCCATCCTTCCTCAGGTATATATTGAATCCAGTAAATATTGAGAAAATTTTGAATAAAACCCTACATTTCATCCAGGGATGGGTGTTGGTGTGACAGTTATGACAGATACAAGATACAACACACAACTAAAGTACACCAGCACACCAAACATTGTGATAAAACCAACAGAAATGTGTAATTTAAGAAGGTTAATTTCAAAAGTACCAAAACATTTAAATTAAAAATATTGATATAGCAAAAACCTTATCTCTATTGTTAGCATTAAAAGAAATTCAGGTTTATAATCTGATATTGTCTATGTACTATGAAATACACTTGTAATTTTTTAAAAAATTAAAAAACAACACTGAAATCTATAAACAGTTATTAATCTAGTTGGATATACCAGCAGAGCAAATACTGAACAATAAGTTGCATCACTCTTCATTATTTATTTAACCACATTAACAAATAAAACCATTCCTACAAAATACAAATCAGTCTATGCTAATAATCTTTCGTGAAATCTTTTTAGCAGCTCTTTGCTCAAGTATGTTGAGAAATTTGCAAACATATTTTGAATAAGTAAAAGAGGTTTTAACAAATCATAGAAATAGATTTCTTTCAATTCTTGCTAAAAATAATCAAGTTGGTGCATGACTAATGTAAATTCCAACAACTGCATAGCATCACATTTATAATGAAAAAAACAAGTCGAAAAAAAAATAGAAACAATTTTTTTCGCCAGTAATATTTTGTGCTTTTAATCCGTTAGACCCTAATAATCTGCCTAGAAGTTGTTAGTTTTTAGAAAAAATGTTTTTTTAAGGTTCTATTTACAATGTTACTGTATGGTAAATGGGAGCAATTACTTTCCGTCCGTTGTATGGGAGTGAGGCTTCTTTGATATTTTAATGGCGATTTTGTGTGCTTTCATTAAGGTCTCTTGCACAGAAAAATCATCCTGAAAATATCAAAGAAACCTAGTTAACCATCACAGGGGAAGTAACATGATGCTTTTAAAAGCCTCACTTCCATACAACGGACTGAAAGTAACAGTCCAGTTTACCATACAGTTACATTGTAAATAGAACCCCCCTACACACACACACACACACACACACACAAAACCGTAAAAACGTTTTTTCTAAAAACTAACGACTTCTAGGAAGATTGTTAGGATCTAATGGATTAAGAGCACAAAAAAAATAGTGGGTTTTTTTTTTGTTGTTTTTTTTTACTTGATTAATGGATGTAGATCTTTACCAAGAATAATTATTTTTTTAATAACTATTTTGATATTTCCTGTATATTTTATTCTTATACACAGATTTACTCGCACTAGTGTCTTCATCTTGGTTGTTATGGTCACAAGGTTTCAGCTGTTGTACCCTCCGGACTTCTTCAAGTGTCTAACATAGTTGGTAACCTTCTGGGAATTTCAAACTGAACCCTTCATTCAATCCATGGGAGTAGGTTCTCATTCCGCTGTCCTAGTTAATTTGTCACTACAATGTTGCTTGTCTGCCTCTTCCACTGAACCAGAGTATATGACTATTTTGCACTAGCTGACCCAAGTTGAAGTGAAATCACAACTGCCAGGCAAGTTACTAGATATGCTCAACCAATGCTTTTATCCACTAGGCTATTGTGCTGTAGGACAATTTGGTGGTGGTAACTTGGAGCCTTAAAACCTAACATCGCTTATTCGTCTCTTCCATTAAACTAGAGTATATAACTTTTTGCACAACTCATAGTGTAATCATGTGGTCTTAAGCTTAATGTCTTTTCTTTTTTAATTAGTCCGAGTAAATCAGTGTATAATAATAATTCCTGATCTCAGAAATTAGGACAAAAATATTTTATTCTCTTAAGATAAGTGATTGAATATGGAGTGGTAAACTAATGACAAGCACACAAACGTAATAAAAATTCCATCTTAGTTGGAGAAATCAAACAAGTGGATTGTTGTTAGGATTGATGAAAATGCTGCATGGTATTACGTACTGCCAAGTGTATTTGACTAGAGTTTTTGCAGTAACCAGCAAGAAATAACCTCATATTCTAGCTTTACAAGTATTTTATCATCCAATAAAGGTTGTATAAAAAAAAAATCAATTTTATCTTGTTTTCTTAAAATTTATTATTTGATATTTTTATTAAACATACATGTGCTTTGCATCTACCTGGAAAGAATATTTACAATAAATACAAATATATATACAAATTTAAAAAACAAATATATATTTAAAAACTGAATTTTCAAAAACCAAGTACCTTTTCACATTATTAAGACAAACCTATGATAAATTTACATGGGTATAATACCAAAAAGGTGACTCAACTTCTGGAAAATGAAATATACAGTTTTAAAAAAATGTTAACTTCCAACAAGAAAAAAAAAAAAAAAAAAAAAAA
>VCCN01000158.1:10670182-10694058 GCA_006491835.1 Architeuthis dux | reverse complement strand
AAAAAAAAGAAAAAAAAAAAAAAGAAGAAAAGAAAAGAAAAAAGAAGCTCTTTTTCAAATCTGAAGCATTACACAGTGCAGTGTGCAGTGAGCAGTTTCAATTATTGTTATATGAATCAAGCATGAAATAAAGACATAAATAATCATCATATAAAAATTTTTCAGTCAATGTTTGAAAGGAATGATATATGCTGGAACATGTATTAATACAAGGCATCAACTATATAGTTAATGTAATTTTCATCAACAGTCAGCTATCATTGATTGCATAATACATTATGAGTAAATTTGTAGTTCAGAAGTTATTTGTTGGGAAAGACCAACAATACAGCCATTACAACTTAAATAATTTTTTTCAAAAAATAATGGTATTAAATTAGGAGAAATGAAAACTGCAAATAAATATTTGTTATAGTATTAAAATGTCTGAAATTTAAAAGTCATGAGCAAAGGGTTCAAAGGTAAAGATTTTTTTCAAAATTCTTATTTAATGCTGTCTAGATCAAACCAAATAAATTTAAAGCTTTTCAAGCTTTGTTTGGACAATTGAACTCCTCCTTTTCATTGGGGTTACGTTTTGGCTGATCCATTCTACAGCCTTCTTCAAGTGTATAATTTGTAAAGAAAGAGAAGTCTTTTTTTAATTATTATTTAATGGAACAAGATGGCAACAGAAAATGGTCACATGGTAAAAGTAAGTGGGATAAGTGAACTTATAATAATAATTATGTTATTAAAAGAAAATTGACAAGATTACTAATAATGATACTGGGAGATTCAATGAGGGTCAAACCCACTAGCAACAGCCAGCAAGTTTAGCTTGCTGATCATTGCTATACAACATGCATCTGGATCCATTTTCTTTCATATGATCTACTCGTTAATTCAGATATATTTGGAATTTTAGATGTTTTTTTTAGAAAAAAAAAAAAAAAGAAATACTGAATTTGTTTACCTGGAAGAGGCCATAGTTTCAAACGGTGGTTATTTTTATCTGTAAAATTGTTACCTTTGAGAGGAAGAGTCCAGTATTAAGGACAGAGAACCAAGAAAATCACACGGTTCATTATATAAGTAGATATTTTTTCAGATATAATCTGAAAATTTGAGTTAATAAGTTTAAAATTAGTTGTGCACACACACATGTGCAAATGTAGGACTGAACTGAAACACAAGCATCAAACAAAATGTGTCAATCATACAAAACTGTTAGAAAATTGCTTAAAAACACTTTGAGATTCCCATACCAAATCATGCAGCTTATCTTAGTACATATTTCCACTAGCATAAGTTCTTGTGGTTAGCCAAGAAACATGTTTTATTGAGAATAGGTGTTTATTTTTCTAAATAAGAAATGTTAAAATAAAGATTAATTTAAATAAAATTTGGAAAAGATGCAAAAAATAAAAGTGAAAATATAGATTAGTAACAGAAGAAAATTTTCAGTGCTCAGCCGTTTCCCCAGAAAGTTTATTTATATACTTGACCAAAAATAACACAATGCAACTTTTTTTCCCCCTGTTCCTTGGTAATAAGTTTTATTTCCTGATTGATTATATCTAAAAAGTATAGATATTAGCTATTATTCCCTTAAAACTTTGCTTTTGTAATCAAAGCAGCTTAGAGAAGGTACTTGAAGGCTGCAAACTCCTTATCTAGAGCTGTGACAAATTTGTTCATAAGGCCTAATTTTATGTGCAGTGGTGTCATCAACACCTTCCGGGGGTCAACCAGTGGCTCCCACATGACGTTGTTCATCCCCAGATAGAATTCGGATAGCTATGTCCAGTCCTACCTTTGGTAGTGCACCAAGGTGTCCCTGCTGTCCAAAAGGCAATGATAGCAGGGAAACATGCAGACCCATCAGAAATGCTACCATTTTGAAGTCTCTGATGACCTCTCAGTCGTAGTCATCATACCTCAAGGTGTGTAGGCATCACACATCTTAGAGTACACTCTGAGGCAAAGGTCAAAGCCAATGTCTTCGTCAGACCACAGATAAAGATCCTGGAGTGAAAGGAATTTCGCAAGAAGCTCACTAGGAAGGAGAAAGCAGCTTGGTACAGCTTTGTCACAATGGTTCAGAGCTTCCAGGGCTATCATAAGGATGAAAACTATGTAGAGCTGGTTGAGATTTTGGTGAAAAACTACAGTAAAATAGGCTGCAGGCTATTCTAAAAAGTCCATATCCTTGACACTAATCTTGATAAATTCAAGGAGAACATTGGAGCGTATTTGGAGGAGCAAGGCGCACACTTCCACCAGGATATACTGGACTTTGAACACTGCTACCAAGGAATATATGGTGGGAGATTATATTTTGGGTTTTTTTATTATCACTTTTGTTTAACATTAGTGTACATACATGTTAATTTAGATTTATATGCTGCTGCTTTTCTTTAAAAAAAAAAAAATAAATAAATAAAAAAATTTTTAAATGCAAATTCTTCCGTTGTACAATTGGAAATAGTTAAATTTCAAAATATCACTGTCCTGGTCACAAAAGCAGAGTTTGAAGGAAATAATTGCCATTTTCCATACTTTCCATAAGCAATTAGAAAATAACACTCACTACCCAAGAACAAAAATTGCATTGCACAGTGTAATCTACCTATGAATAAAAGGTTTGAGAAGCCGAGTCAAAGCAAACTGCTTATGTAGCAAGAATGCCTAATAATGAGAACACCACTTACATCTGAAATGTACTTATCTCTATTTTCCAGCTATGCTACATTCTATTGAATAATTCGGCATATTACAGCAATTAATCTTTTTTATTAGTTTATATTTTTCTTCACTTAAAAAAAAGATTCAATTTCCATATCTTTATTATCTAGGATATGCTGATAGTTTACACATTTTTTTTTAACTACAATAATATTAAAAATAAATCATTGAAGATAGCATTGGTTAGATTGACATTTTATATGTATATTTTAATACAAAATATAATTTTCAGAATTTCTTTCTAATTATTGAACTTCATAATTTCAACAGTCGGGTTTCAGGTTCAATCTTTGAATTCAATCTTTGCCATCTCCAGCACTTAGCTAGCCAAATATTATTCAAGGGATATTTTCTAGTTTGCGATTGCAACCACAGGTGTTAGAGCAGAGGGAACAATTTGATTAGAATTTGAATCTCCAAAGCTCACCTGTTTTCATAGATGAGAAGCAATCCACTTCACATTATGGAGAAAGTCTGCTCTCAAATCTAGACAAGACTACTCTAAATTAATATCAGTGACTTCAAATAACAGAAAGAAATTGGCTTTATAGATTTGAAAAAACAGTCACTGGTAAGATGCATACATTTTACTAATGACACTGGAACCATACAGACTAACACTTTGAGAATTTAAAAAAAAAAAAATAAAAAATAAAAAAAAAAATAGTCTCAGTAGCAGCCATCAGCAGTCACACTTTTGTTGACTCAAGAGGCTTTTATTCTAATTTTAAAATATATGATAAGAGCTGTGTCTGTGACATATGTTGACTTAAGAGGCCTTTATTTCAAAATACGTAATCCGAACGAGAGGAATGCGTAAACATCATGAAGAGGGAGAGAGGAAACTATCAAGAAATGTTGTCTACAAAGAAATAATTAATACTTACATGCATTTTGCATGCAAGTATGCATGGTACATAATTGATTAAAGACAATGATCCTTTAATCTAACATGATGTTATCAAAGCGT
Organism: Architeuthis dux; assembly: GCA_006491835.1. Taxonomy (NCBI): domain Eukaryota; kingdom Metazoa; phylum Mollusca; class Cephalopoda; order Oegopsida; family Architeuthidae; genus Architeuthis; species Architeuthis dux. The sequence goes on along the minus strand of VCCN01000158.1, from coordinate 10,690,361 downwards.
TGTTGCGTAAGGGTTGAACACTTCTTAAATTACCTCTTAAACAATATATCAGTTATGGTGATTTTTCGCCTAATATTACAAATTTTTATTTGTACACATGACCTTTTGACGGTTATCTGTCAGCGAAATGGGTCATGGACTAGTATATCATAAAGTCAGTTTCTGTAGTTCTCTTAAGTCAGCTGGATTTTAATATTACAAAAAATAAATGAAGAAATAAAGAAATAAAAATAAAGAAATAAAAATACTATGGTGCAAAAATCCTGGGAAATTATCCAACGAAAAAAGACAATTAGACGTGTCTAAAAGCTTAAAATGTGGTGGGAGCTGTATAGTATGAAAGAAAGAAGAAAGCTTGAAGTTTACTTTTCGTGAGTGGAGAGTAATTACCTGCGATGCTGAAGAATCAGTGCCAGTAGCTAACTGTGGACTAGAGGATGAGTAGGTGTGCATATGTGCTGCAGACATACCTGCAGGCGCCTGAAATAAAAGAACAAAATGCAAATGCAGTCAAAATTCACAAGATGTGCCTCACTAAAAGCACATCGCATGCAGCCAGAAATTGTTAATGTGTAATCTGCTCTTGTAAATTAGAAGCAAATGAGTGATTGCAATGACTAGAAATTTAAAAGCAAATATGTGCAACTTCACAGCCAATTCTTAATTTAATCAAAAAGTCCTTTACAAATAGTTATCTAGAACTCAGGATATTTTGCTAAAATTTTATTACTGTAGTCATTTCACTTTGGTCTGTTACTTTGTATCTTTTCAAAAAAAATCAAAACTGATTAATTAGTTTTTGTTTTTTTGTTTTTTTTCCATTTACTAACTTTAAAAATGTATTACAGCTTATTATTCTAGGACTCGATTTTAAGGCGTTTAATTCTGTAGAGTGTTTAGCGAATTCATTTCTAATAGTTATTTTACTTACACAATTCTTCAAATTCCTTAATTTTCAATATTTAAACAAGTGAAAACAGAAGTTTAGATTCTTCCAGCTAGTACACATGTTAGTATGTTAGCAGACTTGTTTCATTTTTTTCTTTTTAGATAGTGCAAGATCTAATCTATTTATTTTAGGCTTTATAGCCACCACTAAAGGAAATAGTGGTCACCCTTCAAGAAGGGAAAGATTCTCTCATTTTATGATGAAGGTCATAGATTCAGGACCATCAAGAAGAATGTGAAAGAAAGAAATCTGGATATTCCATTCACAGAATTGCCCACCAGAATCAAGAAAGAGGGTAAGCAGCCAAACAAATTGGATCTGGAAAGAAAGGCCCTCAATTCAAGAAATGAGAGAAAACTGGCCAAAATGGCTTCTACTGACAGGAAGCAAGCAATCACTTTGTCCAAGCATTTTAGTTCCAGTGAAGGAAAAAGCATCTCCAGACATACTATCAGGTCTCTCAAAGAATTTGGTATTTTCAGTAGGGTTTGTACAAGAAGTTTTAACAAAGTGATTGTCTGCGACGTGCCAGTGACAAGACATTTTCTCAAGATATCTGGCAGTGGGACAGCGTGTAGAGAGAAGTGGATTCATGCCATCGCCAGGGGCATTAGTATGAAGTGAATAGTTTTACCTAGAATTCAAACTGTTTGTCGATTCAATTTTCTATGCAGATATGTCACCTTGCACCTCATAATACCAATGCAGTTAAGGTTTTAAAAATCAAAATCTACAAAACATTTCATTAAAAATTAAGTACATAGCAACTGAGCATAACAATTCATTGATAAATTGTAAAGATAAATTTTTCCAAATTTATTATATATGTGTGTTTCAGGGGATTCTAATGCAATTTTTTAATTAATAGGATTCCTTAAAAAAGCCTAGGTGTAAAGAAAAAATAAACTTCCACAAGGATCATTAACTGCCTATTAATTTTACTTTTTTCATTTATTATTCTTTCAGACATTAATACACTGAAGCCACAAAATATATATTTTCTTACAAAAATATGTAGAAATACACATTTAAAGCAATATAGGAATAGTTGCTTAGTGCTAGAGTGCAAAGGCATGCAGGTAATGATAGAAAATTCATGCTGTAAAAGGCAACCAAATATTCAAAACGTTTATAAAAATAAAAGAACGTTTGTAGTTTATCACTGAAAAGTTAAGTGTTAAGTCAGACTTCCAGCATATATACATTCCAAATCAAATTAAACCAAATCAGAACAAAAATCAAAGATATACAGAAGAATATACAATGGACATGCATTAGAAAAAAAATATATTTAACAAGCCACACAAGATTTTCAATAAATTCTCTTATAATTTTCCTAATATTGAAAATTGTCAAATTGAAAAAAAAAAGTGGGACTACAATAAATGATTAAAATATAGATTATGGAAGAGAAGATACAAATGTAAATTTAAAGACAAAAAAAGTGTATAGATAAAGGAAAAATAAATTTTCTAAACTAAAGCTATGATAGCATTGTTTTAATAATGGTAATAATTATAATGCATATCACTGATACAGCGCCTAGAATTAATTTTAAAAATCTTATACAGATTTGTCTCTTTAAATAACTCAAAATTGAATTTGAAAAATATTCATGTTGAAAATGAATACAGTTTGAGAAGGAATTGAATAAATCATTGTGAAGCTTGATTAGACAAAACAAAAACTTTAGCAGTGCCAACAACAGGTAAATGGGGATGGGGGAAGGTGGGAAAGATAATCAACTGAACCAATTTTGGAATATATCGAGCTAAAATGAAGAGAGCATACCACATGTACCACAAATAAATAAAAAAAACAGATCACAAACATTTTTGTTCACAAGAATGGTAACAGTTGATTATACAAGAAAAGATATGTGCACTCAGCAAGCAACAGGATCTTGATGCTTCACCTGTTTTGTACACCTATTTTCTCCATTGCACGAATTTTAATTATCAGTATTGACCTACACAATATCTATCATACATTACATTCATTTTAAGAATAATTGGTATGAATTGATAAAAATAGGAGGGGGGATATTTCTTTTTAGATGGTGTTCTAGCACCAAAGTATTGTAGCAATACAATTGCCTATTTCTGATAAAATGGTAAGAAATGATGTACAGACTACAAACAAAAATAAAAAAGTACAACAGACAAAATGTTTTGAAAACAATTCTCAGGTACTAGAACTTGGTTTAGAAAAAAATAATTAACATAATATAGTCTTGATTCATTATAATTACTGTATTTGCCAGCATATAAGACACACGTTTAAATTTAAAAAGTAGCTATGCAAATATTACACTATGTCCAATGCGCTGATATTATGACTGGGGGTTTGTCTACCGAAACTCAAAATAGACAGCTCTGGGGCTTGCACACGTAAGCAGTAGTACCCCAAATACCCTGGTAAACCCTGTGTCTTATATGCCAACAAATACAGTATTTAAAGTTCTTTTTCGTTGTATTCACTTATACTGCACCAGACTGTGCAGAAATGCTAAGAAAAAAGGCTTTACTGTTTCTGCTTATAGATTACTAGGCAAACTAAGTTTATGCATTTTAAAGAATAAGATTATGGGGGGATAAATATTTAAAATTAACAATTGATATTCATTTTTTCTGAAATATACTTATTCTTTATAATCCTACTTGAAGACATGAATTCTTATATAGTCAATAACTCATACAAGAAGGTCAGAAAATTTTAATAGGAAACACTGTGTATACTTTAAACACCTCAGCAATAATATAAGAAACTTTTCTTTTTTTTCTCCATTGCAGTTATATGGATGCATGTTATTTCCAATCTAGGAAATCAGCAAGACTAATGTCAGTGGCAAGTTTATTTGTGTGATCGATAATTATTTTCAATAATGTTAAATTTGTTTCTAATAATTTAGCGGCCAATAAAGAAAGGACAATTTCTTTATATTAGAATTCTAAACAAAAGATTTGTCAATATATATAATTTTTGAAAAATGAAACTATATGTTGCTAGTATTTCTACTGCCATATTTTGATTCTTAGCAAAAAAATTCTAACTTTTTTTTTTTACATACTAAAAGTAAATTCTATTTAAATTCAGCTCCTTTCATGTGTATATCAAATGAAATCAAAACTAGCATCAAGAACATGTCTGCATTGAACTGGGGAAGAAAATAAGACGAAATAAGCTTATAAGAAATATTTGTGACATTAAAAGACAAGACAAAACAAAAAGTGGCAATGTGGTTTCTCTCTAGGTCTGGCCTATCCAGACTTACTGTATGATATTTTTGGAGATAATCTCTGGACTGATATGATCTTGGAGTTGGCGTGGATCGCCCACTCAATGGTGGAGACGATCGCTCATAACCTGAGCGCCATCTGTTGGCTATTGCATCAAGACTTCCACTCCCTACCCTGCTCTCCAATTCTTCAGCTCGCTGTTCGGTGCTCTCCTTTTCTTCTTGTATTAATCTGAAAGAGTAAAAAAAAAAGGTATTTAATATGTAAGTACAGGACAAAATGAATTGCAAGACTCAAGGAAAAGAAATAATATTATACACACTACAAAGGTCGAAGAATGAAATAACCACTACTTCATTCATAAATATTGAATTTTGATCTATTGATAATATCAGATTAAGTAATGTCCAAATTTAGAGAAAATAAATATAAAAAATTCATGTTTAATTAGAAAGCTGCTTCCAACGATTCATAATCTTCATAATACCATTTTGGTAAAAGTCTTTTGGTCTAGAAGAAAAGATTGTAGAGAGGGTAATTTGCACCTCTTCATGTGTTTTAAGAACCAGTCCAAGATGGTTCTGCGGAATAGGTGGTAATCAGATGGAACAAGATCTGCAGGATAAGGAAGGTGTGAAATATTTTCCCAGCCGAGATCTTCAATCTTTTCAGATTTGTTCTTTGCTGTATGGAGCTGTGCATTACCATGATGGAACACATCTTTTCCTTCAAAGCAGTGTTTAAACAATTAATTGCTGACAACAGATGCCTGCTGTAATCATAACATTGACTGTTAGCAACTGAAATTGGACTACAGCAATGCTATCCTACCAAACACTTACTAAAATATTCCTTGGATGGAGGTCCATTTTGGGTTCTGATTTAGCATATTCTCCACTAAGCCATTGTCTGCATTGCTTTATATTCTTGTAAAATATCCATTTTTCATTACCAGTCACTTATCTGTCCAAAAATGGTGAGATGCGTTCACAAAAGTGCAGATGTCCACTCTTGCTTTACAGTTGGCTTCTGTTAAATTATGAGGAACCAATTTTAGGTACCTTCCCAAATTGTTGCAGATGATGGTGAACTGCTGAATAACTTGAATTCATTTTTTTTTAGCTAATTCTTCAACCATTACATCACCATTTTTATCGAGTTCAGACAAAAGCAGACCATCGTTAAATTCAACAGAAAAATTCAACTATTTGTGGCACATCTCTTGAGCTGAAGTTATCTTTTCTAAACCTTTCAAACCATCTTCAGCAATTTCTTTTGTTTAACCCTTTCGTGACTCCTGGTACATATATGACAGCTGGGATATATATGTCCTATAGATCTCTTTTAGAAGTCTATTGGGACATATGTCATGAGAAATAAAGTAAATGATGTTTTCCCAGCTTTACAACTGCCAACAATGTCGTCATTGTAGTAATGAAACCCACGTAGAAATTAGTTTGCATGACAGAACAGGAAAGACGTGTAGGCAAAGTGATCTGCTAATTCTGTGTTTTGCATCCAATTCTGTTTTATATATTATGGAATTATGATTGTTATGTGGGAGTGTATAAAGTAAGAAAAACATAACTTTTAATTTTATTTTACATTTCATTTCAACATCTGAGACAGCTTTGTCTCAGGAGACATTTTGTATAGGATCATAGTGTCCCAATAGTAATTTTTTCTAATAGCCTGGGTGGGTTTGGTATGTTTTGTTGCCGATAAAGTGACGCCGTTTCATCCCGAGAGATTTCAAGTATATAGTTTCAAGACTACTAGCAAAGCTAGCCAAATCATACTCTGTCTACCTTTGACTACCCTAAGTGTAATTTGTGCTAAATGCAGTGTTTTTTGCTAATAGTTTTTCTTAAAAATTAACAGAACAGAATTGTCCTAAAATTTAGCTATGAAAAATTTATCCTAAAAATCCTGCAAAATCTATAAGATTACAAAAACTATAGAAAAATTAAGTAGAAAAAAAAGAAAGAAAACTAGCCCAACATTACATTTACTGACAAAAAACAACATTTTTTTTTGTATTTTGATGATTAATTAATTGATATATTTAATTTATCATTTCATCTGGTTTTTATTTACCTGCAGGTATAAAAATAAATTGAGTGAAGATTGTTTTATCGCTTTTTTAGCAAGTCACGCTATCTAATTCAGCAAAGCTAATGTTAATTAAACCTAATATTAATTAAAAATAAAGATCAGTCATTAATATTAATTTTTGAATACTATTTACTTTCATAATTTTTTTTCATCACAACTTAACTCAGGCTGTCGACCCACCTTCACGGCAGTAAGCAAACAAAAAAGATTTACTAATACTGCTACTACAGACGGAAACCAAAACATTAAACAGAGATCAGGTTTTGAACTTTAAAAAAGGTAATTTTAAGCTTCTTCCCCCCCCACACACTGCTTATTTAAATTATTTAATAGACAACATTAATATTTTTAATTATTTTTTTTCATGTATGCTATTGTATGCATGTTTTGACGACTTAGATGCAATTGAAAACAAAATATATTGTAAAATGAGAAAATACCTACAATAACAGTAAAACAGTAAGCGAAATTGAGCTAAAACACGTAACACATATCTATTAAAAAAATGGTGTTAAAAAGAAGTATTTTCATTTTGCAGATAGGTTCTACAAATTGCTATCTTTCGGCGCTTAAATGATTGTGCTGGAACAGCCTTACTGAACTGGGCATAGCGCTTAAAAAGGTGGCACTGGACTGGCAGCGACAACCTCGGCCTCCATGTGCTTTGGGGGCCTAGGTTGTCGCTGCCGGGGATCCCAAAAGCTTCTCAGGATGAATCCTGAGCATGCTAATGGTGATCGCCTCCCAACCAGCTGGCCAAGATATCCTGTGCAACTTCTCCCAGGACGATACCCGAGCATGCCATGAGGACCCCTGAAGGGCCATAGTTCTCTGAACTTCGAGGCCATGATGGTTTTGAAGAACAGATACTACACTTTGATCTTAGCCAAAAGGCTGCGAAGCAATCCACATTACTGATAATCCACATATGATCTGACAGTTATTAACATTATAATAGTTTTACAGAAGTTCAAAAGTGCATAATACTGCTTAACAGTAAAAAGAAGAAATGAAAAGGAATTAAAACATTCAAACCAGATATAAGAACGAAAAGTTCTTTTTTTACACATAACTGTAGCCAAAACAACTAGTATAGGAGTCAACAGATTTTATCAAAAATTGACCATCCCCAACCAGAATTTGGCTTCTATACTACATACAAAATATAAATAAAAATGTAAATCCAGTTTTGAAGTAAAAAATATTGAGATCAATTTCAGTTTTTTTTTTTTTGGCTTTTTATCAAAAATGTAATATTTAAATTGAAAGTTTTTAATTATTTTCAAAAATACAAATTTCTAGAAAAAAATAAACTGGATATTATCATAAAAATGTATAATTTTTTTTAATCAATTGATGATCAAATTAGGATCTTTAAAATGAATAAAGATTAAAATACTCACCTAATTTCATTGTTGATTGCATCTAACTGTTCCTGTATCATAAGGGCCAATGTCTGGGCATCTGTATGACCTGAAGGTGAAAGTAAATCCACTGCTCCAAATATAGATTCCGTTTCATCAGCTTCTGTATCACTTGTATCAAATGCTTGCTGTACATTAGCCAACACATGGGCTTGCTGTATTTTCTCCCATTCCTGCTCATTCAGTGTATTGACCTGAAATTAGAAAATGTTAAATTCATATGTCATTGATCTATAATTAACTAGAACCTAGGTTAATTGTCAAACCCTTAAAATAGTAATATTTCATGTCAACTTCAGATTAATATCATGCAGAAATTTATATTTATCTATAACTAGCTGGGGTACCCAGCATTGCCTGGGGTGCCCAGCATTGCCTGGGGAACCCCCCCCCCAAAAAAAAAACCGCATGAAAGCAAATGATATTTTATAGAGGTTTCATAAAATTAGGGGGAGGGGTGGGTGCTTGACCAGAGAAATCCTAAAACCGAATAAATAAATAGTTTTTTGGGTTTTTTTATTTTCGGAAGAAATTGTTTGTGCTTCCAATCAATAAGACATTTCTTAGCTATGCGAAAGTGTTAGTTTTGAAAAAAAAGTTTTAGTTATATTTATGATGCAACAATGCTGAACTGGACCCACACTTTCCATCAGTTGTATGAAACTATGGCTTTGAAGTACTTCGGTTACTTCCGTTGTGAAGCAATTTTTTTTCTTGGGGGGTTGGGGGGGTTATTGTAGATAGATTTTGAATGGTTGTACTACAGACGGAAAGTAAGAGTCCAGTTTAGCATTATAGCTACATCGATAATAGAACTGCTTCTACCACCCAAAGCTAAAAATAAAATTTCTTTTTTTTTTTTAAAAATGACACTTTTCCAAAAGGAAAGTGGTCTTATTGATTGTAAGCACCAAAAATCTTTTCAGGAAAAAATTATTAATACGTTTTTTGGCTTTCACTGGTAAAACGAATCTTAATCTAAAAAACAACTAAAAAAAAAAAATTAAGATGAAGGTAAAGTAGTCAAAAATGAATAATAATGGTTTACAATATTTGATCTAATAAATAATAAAATACAGTTGGCCCTCCAATTTTGTGGGGGCTCAGGATGCAGCGCCCTCGCCAACTCCCTGCTAAAGCTGAACACCTATTACTGTATTGTACTCTATTGAATACAATACATACATTACTGTACATTTACCATCCATAAAAAACTTCAACACTAACAGTACTGCCTGGTACATAAAATAAAACTGAACAAGTACACAGAGAGAGTATACCAGTACTTGAACTTTTAAAAATGTCTTTTATAAATAAATTGATGTATAAATTTAAGGTAATATAACTTAGTAATGTACTGTACATATAATGTACCATGCTTTTATGATTTACTAAATTTTATGGCTTTGTTTACATTTTGCTATTGTGCGTTTCGTCTGCAGTTTTTGCATTATGCTACATAGACAAAGATATATATTTTAATAATACATTTTAGTACTGTATACAGTATTTTTTTTTTTAAATCCCTTTTAACTATTGATGACAAAAACACAAATAATCAAATCCATGAAATAGAAACTGTGTTTTACTACTACTACTTACACTGTTGATTTTTGGGGCAATATGTGAGGAAAAACCGCCCTAAACTGGTTAAAAATTGATTTTATTGTAAGACATGTTTGTGGCATTCGTAACTATAATGATTGGGGAAACTGCTGATATAAAAATTATTTGTTTCCAATGTTTAGAACTGGAGATTTAATAGAAATGACCTCCAAGGTCAACCTCGCATAGCCTATGTCACAAGTTGATGTTTTGCAAGTCTATATGCCAAATATCAGGTCAACAATCAATAGGCCTTGTAATTTCAGTGTGAAAGAGGCACAGACAAATAAACAGAAGGCTGAACAGATTAAATATTTCATTACAGCTTGAAACTTTATTAATTTTTTTTTAAGAGTATTTTCTTTCATCTTAATTTTATTTGCTTTTCATCGCAACTACTCAGACCATCAGTCTAAAGCAGTGAGTAAACAGCGCACATCAGAAATAAAGAATAACCTCAAGCCAAGACTCAAACTCGCATCCTCTTTACTTCAGGAAGCTCACCTGCACACAGCAACTGCTCTACCAATTGAGCTACTAGAATTCTTGGGGCTGGCAGAAGATCAAATGTAACCCTTAAACTCAGCCCCTTCTAAATTTAAAATGAGACTTTCTTCAAAAAGAAAACAGTTGGCCTAATATAAGGGTCTTAGTAGCTGGACTATTACTCTAAAATGCTGCTACTTGTCATTTAACACAGATCTGTGTACTATGTTCTGATCACTTGTTAATCATACTAATAAACAATTCAGAATCATACAAATAAAAACAATATTTGCTTTTAACTTTGTATAGTTGCAATGAAAACAACTTGCAACTTTATTATTATAATAGCTGCTAATTCACACTAAAAACAGTTTTAAACAAGTTTTTTAAACAAGTTTTTTTAAACAATAAAGTTATTTCCTTGAATGAATTTTTAAAAAACTTTGAGACCAGACATAAACAAAAAATATTCCTTGGAAATTTTTAATTTGAAATCTTCCTTGAATTTTTGAAGTTTTTGTTTGAATAGCTATATTTACTAGCTACAATGTTATATGAAAATAAACTATTAAGATAAATATATAAAATAACTGTATAAAATTGTGTATCAAATTATTGTTATTTAATTGTTTTATATTAATATAATTTTAGGATGATCAATCACGTGATACAAAACTACCGAACAACCGTGTTGTTATGATTTTTGTTTTAAAAATATCATTACTCCACGAATTTAGCCTTAAATAAAAGGAAATTTATTTGGAATGAGCTATATGAATTTTTTTTTTCTTAATACACTTTAATCTTTCTCTTTTTTGTTTTCGAACATCCCTGTTTTCAGTGATTTGTTAGCTTCGGCAGGTCTCTCTTGGATTGATTAATTAATATAAGTGCTGTGCAATATACTCAAACATGGCCTATTTCAAATTCAAGAACATGCTTTAAGCTCTATTTTAGTCAACAATTTTAAGGGATTATTTTTGTGTATGTCCAGCATCAAAATTCTTTTTTAAATTCATTCAAGGGAATAAGTTTTGACTTAATCGTATGTGTACCCCAAGAAAATATTTAGTAGCTCATAAGTAATTATTATAGTTATGAAAGAATCAAAATCAAGTGAACTGGGAATTTATGTTAACTGATTTGTAAAGTATTGTGATAATGAAAAGTAAATAGTATTTCTTGAGAAAAAATAATTACAAAAGGAAATATAAGAAAATTAAAAAACTGTTTTGCATTTACCTTTGTAGGATCATCAACAAGAGCTTGTTCTCTACCGCGTTGTGGTCTCCGAGAGACAGTGTCTTCACCAGTTCCCTGAATCACAACATTTGGGGGCATTGGAGGATACTGACTGCCAATGGCTGCCCTGAAAACATTTAAGAAAAAAAAAAAAATTAAGTCATTCACAAAATACAAGCGTAACAACATTTTCATTCAGTAAATGTGAAAGTAAATTAAGTAAAATTTCTTTACAAAATAATGTATATCTCCTAATTATTACATTTTTAACTTTAATATTTGTAAAAAGAAGCTAATACACAGAACACCAAATGCAAAGTATTACATGGATAAAAATAAAGAAAAAGAAATAGTGGAAATAAAAATGAATAAAAGTATTTTTCAAAAAATGCAGGACTCAAAATCATTCCTCAAAATGCAAAGTTTCATAGAAATAGTATTTACTGCATAAAAAAAAATTAACATTAACAGGTTTGAAATAGAGACTTATTTTTAATAATTTTGTTGTCATTAGAGTAGTAAGTTTTTCTTAAATAATAAACCTCTGCCAAGTTACAAATAATCCTTGAATAAAATGCATACACAAAATTATTTTACTTATATTCAATATATTTACCTTGAGAGTTGATCAAGTTGAACTCTCAAGACTTCTAGCTCTTTTTTAGCTCTGGACAGATCTTCATAAATTCTTTCCTGAAAAGAGATGAAGATTTACATTTATAACAACGAATAAGATATATAATAACAATTCAATCAAATTCATCAAATCCTGTTTATCTCTAATATTATGCAAAAGTTTGGTTATTTGTGTGTGTCATCACCTCAGGATTAAACATAGGCTTTTTCTTTTTTTTTCTTTTAGGGGGTCAAAAGTGAGAAGAAACATTTTTTACCCTTTGGGGGTGTCAAAAGTGAGGGGAACTCATTGAGGGGGAACTCAAATAAGATATATAATTTTTCAGGGGTCAAAATCAGGAGGAATTTTTTTCTCCCTTTTAGGGGTCAAAATCAAGAGGGGTGGGGGTGGGGGTCAAGTTATTTTCCCCCCAAGCAACACCTGCTCGTTTTGAAATAATTGTAAAAGCAATTTGCAGAAATTATTAAAAATATTACATAAGATAATAAGAATTTTCTAAATGCACTTATCAAACTCTAAATCCATAAAATTATAACCAACCCATTGTACCCAACAAACATGTAAAATTATTACAGTCATTGTCATTGTTTGATTAGTGCTGGTTTTGTTGTGGTACGGTTACAGTATTGCTGTACAAATTAATGTAATTAAGTATAAGCTAAAAAAAACATTGAATTATAAGACCTTGAACAGTGCAGTTTTTAACTCTACAGAAAATTTTGGAAAGAATTAACCGCACTAATCAAGGTATACCTGTACTTTGAAACAATATTGCTTTTAACTTTGAAGAAATGCAATGAAAACAACCAGCAGCTTTTTTACTAGAATAATGACTGCAAATTCATATTAAAACAGTCTCAAGAGGCTAGTTTCAAGTAAGCATAAAACTCTTTTTTTAATTTTATGCATACAAAAATATGAGCATTTATCAAGTTTTTGACCAGGTGATATGACAAATCAATGTCATTTTTACAAGTTGTATATTGCACACTAAAGAGAAATATTCATTTCATGATGCATCAGAAGACATTCAAAATGTTCAAGTCAATTAAAGTTCTAGGTAATATCTTGCAGTCAACTACTTTAAAACAATATTGCAATCAAATGTCATGTTCCCAGAAAATAAACATATTAAAGAACTATTGAAAAGTTATTTATAAATATTATTGTTAAAGATTGAAGCTTACATGCATATAAATATTGAAAGAACAAGCAGTAATAATAGCGATATAATTGTTTTAAATATATTTTACTGATTTTTCAGAGCGTATCAAAAATTTAGAAAATGCTGGTAAAAATTGAAAATTCTTTTTATATACTAATCTTTTTTTTTCAATAATTTTAATAAGTTAATAATTCATTACAATATAAGCAATGACCCTTTAATTTTTTAAAATAAAAAGTATATAGTACTTCACCAATAATGAACATTCATTTATTATGACAGATAAATAGGAAAAACTATAATGCATACTTTTTCGCCCTGTGTTTCATCCAGTGATTTTCTGGTACGCTCTAACTCTTGAGTCAGCTGGTTTTTCTCTTCAAGTGCTTGCATGCGTTCTTTAAGATGAAGCTGCAAACGTTCACTTGATTCAGTTAATAATTTATCCACAGTGGCAGAAAGACGTGCATTGTGATCTTCATTCATTTTCTCACGTTGGCGTGCCTTGAAAGAGATAGAAAAGGAAAGAAAAAAAAAGAAAAAAAAAATATTACTTTTATGAAATGTCATTTCTAAAGTTCTACCAAATGTCTTAAAAAAGGTATACATACATCACTAAATTTTAAGTTATTAAATTTAAATAAAAACTGAAATTTTTTTGGAAAAAAATTAAACTGTAATACAGATTAATTTCAAATTTATTCATGAAAATTGGTGAGTGAATAGTATCCCACCTGTAAAAAGTACCAATTTGCTAAAATATAAAATGGCACTATGTAAAAACTTACCCTTTGTAATTCATTTGTTTGATCTGTCAGGCTTTGCTCTAAAGTCATCAACTTCTCTTGCGCATTTCCATGCTGCTGTTCAGCCTGAAAAGCATTGAAATATGAATAATTGAGTAAAATACACACATTACTCTGAAATTTGTTTCCTTTTTGCAAGAGAAATACTTATAGCTTATATTAGAATGGTTCTGAATAAGTAATTTAGAAAACAAATCTTATATGGAAAATGGTCTGATTAAGTAAAAACTATATAAAAACAGTTTTCTTAAAACATAATATCTTACTAATGCTGAGCAAGATGAAAGATTTACTCAAGAATCGTATAAGCATGCGCCTGAAAAAAAAAATAAAATTAACCACCAAATAGGTGAATGATATAAATCTTTGAAATTTGATTACATTCTATAGAAAATCTACAGCTGTGCATTTCATTCACAAAATAGGGTGAGTATAATTGCTGTTGGTGAGCATATCATTTCTTTTTTTTTTTAAACTGTTCATGCCATTTCCATTAACAATAACTGTAGGTTTCTGAAATTTTCTTTTTTTAAATTTTCATCCCAACCCCTTTCTACTTATAAATCTCACAGCAACACATACTCTATAAGATTTTATTCTAATAAAAAAGAAACACTTTCTTGCTTTCAATTTTCTTTAACCTGAATATTTGCAAGCTAGATACAGCTGTTACACACCTTTTTTCAGTTTATATTTTTGTGAGCATGCACAGAAATGTATAAAGTTATAGAGTCTTTTTTTCTGAAGATAAAAAATACACCCTTAAGAACAAACAATTTTTCTAATATCAATACAGAGAAATCATTTCATTTTTTGCAGTTTCTTGCTTTGTTCCATATATTCACATTTAAAAATACTGATGGAAAAAATTAATATGGAAATTTGTCAGCTTATTTAATAAAAGTTAAAATATGAATCATCAAAAATTAAATAAAATAAAATCTTCATTGTTTGAACATAAAAATGTAGATAATTTCTCTTACTTATAAGCATGTTCCTCAGATTTAATATGTATTATATAATTGAGTGTCTCATTGGTAAATGTTTTATTTTTTTTAAATCAATAAATACACAAAATGTTGATACAATATTTTATGTAATATGATAATCATAGCTTTGCTTTCATTTGCAATTTTAAACTTTATACTGTTAATATAAGTGTACTTTTTCTTTTAGGTCTTTACTTAAAGATTATTTAAAGCAGCACCTTTCAATATCAAATTTCAGGATTGTGAAATAAAGAGCAATATTCTTTCTATATTCAGAATTTCTGATCATATATCCATTTCCAGGCTCAACTTATATACCTTTCCATGTAATGTATTGCTTCTAAACAACTTTGAATGGTAAGACCAAGGAATGCTGTTGGATAATATAAAATATCATTTTATATATTTTTCACATGCTTTAAAAGATTATAGCTAAACAATAACTATTGTCACAAAGTAAATACTAACACTGTGACAGTGATCAAAAATGATAATGAAACAAATATTACCCAGTCTAGACTACTATAATTAAAATAAGTAGGGTCTAAGTTAAGTATAATATAAAATTAAAATTATTTCTACTTGCATAGATCTAATACAAGCATAAACATTGCTTTGGGAGTGTTTTAGATATATTTAAATATATATTGAAAAAAAAAACAACAAAAAAAAACTAAATTATTTGGGAGCCAAATAAATAAAACAGCTTCAAACTGAAAAAACATTGACAATCTTACAAAGCTTAACTAAGTGGTTCTTTGGTTCCAGCAAAGAGACCAACTGCCCACATGAATTCTAACTGAAATCTCCACTGGAAGTATATGGCACTTCCAATCAGCATTCTTGCAGGCAACTCTTAGGTCCTTGTATTTCTTTTCCTAACACTATTGGAACTTTCATTCACAAGGGATGGCCACCCCAATGAGAAAACTCATTTAATTTCTTTGGCCACATGATGAATCTAACTGAGGCTCCCTTTCCCCCTTACAAGACTATCCTTTTTGATAACCACCAATTTGGAATGGTTCAACTTTGCTATTCATCAGATTGTACTACTTCACCACTGCCACAAAAGCAGGGCATATGTGCATCCAACTAGCATATGTGCATCCAACTAGCATATGCTCCAAAAATAGAATATGTATTCTATACTTGAGTGTCTCATTGGTAAATTTTTTATTTAAAAAAACCCAATAAATGTACAAAATGTTGATACAATAATTTATGTAATGTGATAATCATAGCTAGCATATGCTCCAAAAAGTCAGAACCCCGACTGCATGGGCCCATCTCACCGAAACCTCCAACTGAGCAAATGAACCAGAGATAGAAACAGATCATATGTAGAATGAATGATTAAGAATACACTGAAGGGTTTTTCAGCATCTTGTCATATTATCCAAACACTTTCTATCAAAGTCCTAACAACCCCAGCACAACACGCCATAATTCTGCAAAGATTTTGCCAACTTCCTCTTGTTTGGACCAAAACCACATCCTATTTGTTTACCAACATTACATCCAGTTGCTGCTGGATCATCCAAGTCCTGTAACAATGTGTGCAAACAACCATAACCTTTTTGATCAAAGAATTGATATGCAGTGCCATGTTAGCCATAGATCTAGCCAGGTCCAGAAGACTCCTAGTTATTTCCCAATACATACACCAAGTGTGTGCTCCATAGCCTAAGCAAATACCTGGAATGTCAGCTTGTAATCTTTAAGCATAATACTATTTCACTAAATAAATTTCAAAACTAAGCACTACAAAAGATTTAATAATAGTAAGAGATAGCTTACAAGCATATAGATATTCACATTAAATGGAATTAGTAAATGGACAAAGAAAATTCTATGAATTTACCTGACTTAGAGCTTCCATACGTTGTGCTAACTCAGCCTCTACAGTTGGAAGAGCTTCTGCTTTGCGTAGTGACTGCTGAAGTTTTTGTTCAGCTAATTCCAACTTTTCTTGGATGACTCTTATTTTTTCTTCACTCTGAAAATGAATGGCGAAATCCATGAAAAAATGATTCCATACAAAAAAGTATTTATTACTTAATTATTTTAAAGTGTCTTGGGAGACTGAACACTCATTCAAAAATACATAAACATCAATAAATGACATAGTAATATTGTCTAAAATTGTTAAATAATTATCATTATTACACAAATCATTTTCGCTGTTATTTTCCTGCTTATCTTTTTTTTTATCTGTTTCGGTAGAAACAGTGGTAAAAACAGAAAGGATGAGAATACTAGTCCAAATAATTCATGGACTAATAACATAAAACATTTTTATAATAAAGTAAATCTTGAATACCAAAAACTTTTAAAAAGTCACTTTATGTAACATTTTTTAAATAGAGAGAATAGAATTTACAAAATATTCCTAAAAAGTTTAGTCCTTCAGATGTATGGCAATTAACTTCATTTTAATATATTTTAAGTAGGCAAACTGACAAAAGATCGAGATTGATTAGCAGTAGATTTTCATAAAAAATGAATGAGTATTATACAAATATACTCACAGCCTTTAATTGAGATTCTTTCAAGGCAAGTTCTGTTTCCAATTTATCATTCAAATCATGTAAAGATGTAGACTCTCTTTGAGCATTTATATATCGTTTTTCTAATGTAGCAATTCTTTCTTCTTGGTCTTCTTTTTGCGCTACAGACTGAAAATAAAAATTGAAAGCCAAATGATCCTTTAGTAGTGAAAGAATATTCAGGAATATATTTTAAAATGCAATAAAAAAATAAATTAAAAAATTATGTAAACATACAAGTGTCTGTTTTGGTTGGTTTCAACATACATTTAATAAGAATAAAGGAATTACTTCCAATATTTGATAGCCATCATTTATTTGCTTAAACTGAAAAGAGTTTATCTTTGAAGATTAAAAGTCATGATAAATTTTCAGCAAATGTTTCAGAATTTAAGCGCTGCTGAAATGCTTCATCTTAAAGGATGATTAGATGTACCTATAGGTTCTCATGCACAATAGGTTAATAAAAGCTAAATGGAGGCTTTTTGCTTTTTAAAAATTCCATATTGAGAAAGTTTAGAAGTGTTTAATAAGTTAACTTCCTGACAGAATGTTATATTATAATTAAATTTAATTGATAACAAAATTTACTCTAACATTTTTAACTCATATCTAACAATTATAATATGAAGCATCTGGAATGAGGATTTTTCACAAAATAGAACATAAGATAAATAGTAGATAAATACTGAATTCACACACCTATGAGATCCTCAATATCCTCAATAATTAAACAAATTAGTTATGATGACTAAATATCATCTAAAGAATGATATCTTTTGGTACTCCTATTTCTAGCCAAAATAAACATTAGGCATTAATAATTATTTTTTTAAAACCATGGCTTTTAAACATTAACAGGCTTGCACTAAAATAGTCACTTCTAATTTTTAAAATTTAACTGAGAATGAAAAAAATGTTGATCAAATTATCAATTAAAGAAAGTTAAATATAGCATTAAAGCCACAAAAATAAGACAAACAAAGTTTTACCATGTACCTAGGGGAATGTTTTAAAGTAAAAAAAAGTTTTGAGAAAGATTTTTTAAAACGTTTTAGAAGGAGGGTTCTATTTACAATGTAACTATAATGCTAAACTGAACCCTTACTTTCTGTTCAATATACATACTAGCTGGATTTCAGCTAGTCATCATATATATAATAAGAGCTGTGCGTCACACTTATAGTATCAGTAGCAGCCATCAGCCATGCCTGTTATTGTACAGTTTTGATAACGTCAGCAAAGTGATGGCTCATGGAGTGGTAAATTATAATGACCACAGAATAAATAAAGCCAAAGTGCAGCTCCATCAAGGATTTTTCAAGCTCTACTCATTATTCATGAACAATAGTATTTAAGTACAAGAATTGCAGTTTTCAGTACAAAGCCATATAACATCATAAATGTGGGTCCGATATTGCTCTGAATTCAACAAATCTGTAAAGTGAAAATCATTTAGCATAAGATACATTGTACTTGAACACTAAGCTAGCCAATATTTTTAGGCAATTATACACACTAAACTGAACATGTCTTTCCAAGAATATTTTCATTACCTCAAAGAAAAAGTATCAGACCTACTTTATAAAAAGACATCCATTTTGCCAATAAATCATCATTCAACCTTTGACAGAGTGCAGTTTTCAAGTCACACTTATCACTGTAATAATTGTGTATCAGATGGAAAATTATAGAAATTTAACATATATGAAAAGTCTATATTCAACTATACTTGAAGCTATCAGTATTTGACAAAAAAAAAATAAATGGCAAGAACTGATATTAATTTCTCAATTTAAAACTATTTCATTCTCCATTAAGGATTATTCTGATGGTGCATTTCATAAAGCTACATACTGTGATGGACTACCTGTTTTGGCTGTTATCTAAGTTGACACCTATACCCAAAGTATTACAAACACAAAATCATGTATTGTTATTTATAGTTCTGAAAGAAAATAACTTAGAAAATAGATAGCAATAAATAATTTACGGTTAATAAAAAGAATGAAAATGAAATGAAAAGTGTTGCAAACTTACCTCTCTCAGATCTCTTTGTAGTTTAACTAATTGTTCTTGAGATTTTATTAAATCTTTTTGAGTAGATGTTAATGATTCTTCAAATTCTGTACATTTGTTTGTGAGTTCTAATATATTTGTTCTAGTAGAAGTTAGTTCCGAATTTTGTTTCTCAACCGTTTCTTGAAGTTCTATCACACGATTAATATCAGAGTCAGGGTCTATGGATCCATTGGATAATCTCTGTAATATTAAAGAAAAAAGAAAAAAAAAGAAAAAAGAAAAGTCATTCAAAATATCTTAGGGAACAAAAATAATACCATCAAACAAGATCTACAAAAAACAAGCTGGTTTCAAAAATAATCTATATAAAATCTTTCATGGTTATAAATTATTAAAAGATTTACAGCCAAATGTAAATATATTGAGTAATGGACTAGTTGAAACTTAAGTTTGAAATAACATTGGAATTAAAACTAGAATCAACATTTTACACAATTGATTCTCAGAAATGAAATCTTTAAATTAAAACAGTGATATCTAGATACAAATTTTATTTAAAAATAAACAAATAGATAATAGAAAAGAAGTCAACATTTATAATTTTTCTAAGCTATTATCTATCCTTTTATAAGGTGGTAAAAAAGAGGAAAACAGAAAAAACAATGATTATTTTCTGATATTTCAGCTACCTTTGAGAAATCACTTTCAAACAGATAAAAAAAATCCCCCAATTGTTTTGCATTATATATAAAAAATACTAGAAATATTTGAAAAAATACATATATTTGCTTTCTTATATATGCTATGTTGTTGATAATATTTATTCAAAGAGTACTCAACACTTGATAATCATGAGTGGAGCTTTAGTATATATGTTGAGGAAAAAAGGGGCAAAATGGCCAGTTACACTAGTGTTTTTCGTGCTTCAACACATTCTTCAGACTGGTACCC
>VCCN01000158.1:10655281-10668535 GCA_006491835.1 Architeuthis dux | reverse complement strand
ATGCTAAAAGTGAAAGATTTGCTAATGTAATTGCATTTTTTGAAAATTCAATGCAAATAGAGATATTATATGTATTATTTTGGGTCAATTTTCGCAGGAACCACTTTTTTTTATTATATTACCCAATGGTTCCAGTAGGCCCCAAATAGGTTGTATATTTGTGCAAAATTCACTTTTTTTTCTCTTTTTCTTGACAGGTTTAATAAATTGCATATTTTGATTTTAGAGGTAGTATATTTTTAATTATATTTCAGATTCTTTTCTGTAAAATTTAGATTTTTAGATTTTGTTATTCACTTTTCCTTATTAGGCGTCAAAATTAATGGGGAAACTTTTTTTTATTTTATTTTATGAAACCCCAAAAAGCAGGTACGAGAAATAATTTTTCATCAATGTGGAATAATCTTCAGATAAGAGTATATTTTCTCACTTTCTATTTGTATATCTAAATTGACAACACTGAAGAGAAGTACCGAAAGCTGTAGTTTTGTACGATGGATGGAAAATTATTTTACATGAAAATTATGGCATGCTGCTCTACACCATAGAGTCTGGCCTCTTCAAAACATGCACCCTTTGAATAGGCATGCCCTAGTTAATAGTTAGAACAGTCTTCAAAAATAACTAAAATCAGCTAAACTTTTCAATTTCCAGCTAACTTTATAGCTAAAAATGTTATATATACTCATTTAAAGCCCACTTATGAAATAAAATAACTATACACTAAGACTCCAGAAAAAACTTTATAAAAATTGTATATTTACTTTTATCTAAACTTACTTTCTTTTTTTTTTTAAATAGCCAGATTTTTGGCTATTGTAGATCTTTTATCAGCTAAAAAAAAGTCAGATCTGGTCGAAGAATGGTTAATTTGGCAACGCTGGTTTTTTTCAAGAGGCTTTTTTTTAGATGCGTCCATCTATATAAGACACTTTTCAGTTGATCGGTCCTGATTATGTTTAATAATCAATTTTTTCAGTTGTATCATGTTGGATTGATATGAAACTTGGTCCAGACCTTAGGTTGAAATATCCTCATCATAGTCCTCTTTCTCCTCATCCTGCTACTCCGTTTAGAATCTTTTTGAAATATAGACGTAAGCATGGTGGACGCTGAACTTATGGTTTTTGTTTTTCTTTCAGTTACTTCTCATTAAGTTATTGAGAAATCATTTCTCCAAAACACAAAATTTGTGTTTGGGGTTTTTATTTATATATCTTTATCACTGAAATATTACCACTTTACCACTGAGATATGAATTGGTCGCTCACTTTCTGTTCATTGTACAAAACTAGGGCTTCTTTTTACTTTTACCAAAACATAAATGTGTGGAGGGATGGGGAGGGAGGTTCTATTTAACTCTTTCCTCCCTGACAGCCAAATTTTCAGTGATTATTCCCAATGTATCACTTCCAAGTCCAGTGAAATAAAACCATGAAAAAGTTAATTGAAAAGGATATTATTGATTGATTGGCAGTTATGATATAAATTAGTATATGATTTAAATTTAAACATGTTTTTTAGTCATTTTTTTTGTTGCCCGGAGAATAATGCACACATCTACACGTGATCAGGGCATGGGTGAAATTTATTATCACGCCTAGAGGCGTTATCAGGGAAGAAAGAGTTAAGATGTAATTATACTGCTGAGGACCTTCATTTTCTGTCCATCTTACAAAATTACGGCTTTGAAGCATTTCGGTTACTTACTTTTACTTCATTGAGAACTCATTTCCCAAAAAACAATGTAACTATTTAGGTGAACTGGACCCTCATTTTCCATCCGTCGTACAAAAGTATGGCTTGGAAGTATTTTCATTACTTCCCTTTACTTTATTGAGGAAACATTTTTCCAGAACACAAAAATTAGGTTCTATTTATGATGGTACTATAAATCTGAACTGGACCCTCACTTTCAGTCAGTTGTACAAAACTATGACTAAAGTATTTTATTTAATCCTTTGAGAAATCATTTTCCAAAACACAAAGATTAGGGAAGGAAGGTTCTATTTACGATGTTACTATAATGCTGAATCAGACCCTCACTTTCCGTCCATCTTACAGAACTACATCTTTGAAGTATTTTGGTTACTTCTCTTCCATTAGAAAAAAAATTCCTACATATGTAAGGAAGTAATTGAAATTACAAGTTTTGTACATAGTTGTGTGCATTTATGGTTTGACACCCAAAAGAATGCTACTCAATCACTATTCATCAAAAGTGGTCACACTGTGGTAGACTTTTGATATGTTATAAAGCATACCAGATACTACAAAAAAAAGTTGAGAAACCTTCTGTTGTATTTTTGGGGGTTATTTTCATAAATGCAGCCAACTAATTTTACAGTCAACTTAGACACCATCTTGAAAATGATACCTTTCCAGTGGTCAGATTGTGGTAAACTTTTATTGTGTTATTGAGTACATCTGATACCATTAGAAACAGTTGAGAAACCTTTTGTAGCAATTCTTTTGTGGTAATTCTTTTTTAATGCACTTGAGTAATGTAATTCCTACCTATCGGTATTATAGTAATAAATTAATGTGATACATTAAATAATACCAAATATAGTGGATAGAAATGAAGGAAGGTAAGATAGATATTTTATTAAAAAGAATTTTGATTTTTTTCATGTAGACGAAAAATTGAGGGTGGGACTTTTTGGGGTTTTTTTTTTTACAGGTAACTTTCTTCCTTTTTAGGGGTCAACATTAAGGGGGAACATCTTTTTCTTTTTTAACGGGTCAAAATTGAGACTTTTTCAGTAGAATTTAGATTTAGATTTTTTTTTTAGATTTCGTTGTTCACTTATCTATCTTTTACAGGGGTCAAAACTGAGGGGAAAATGTTTTTTTTTTTTAAATTTCTTTTAACTTTTTAGGTAAATGTTTATTAATCATTAATTAATTTTTATATTAATATCATATAATATATTAATAAAAATTATTAAAGAAACCACTTCTTTTTTGACATTATCTTCTGCCTAACACTAGTCCATTATTATTGGAGGTTTTTGAGCTATGATATCTACCATAGAAGTTAGACTAATTTTCAACTAAGATTTCAAATTAGGACATAATGCTCAAGCTGCTGATAATGTCAAAGCATTTGGAGTGAACCCTATGACAGTGCAAACTGTTCAGTGTTGGTACAATAGGTTTATGAATTATATTGCGTCAAATTTTGATTAAATATTTACTGTTTTCTGTCGTTTATACTATCCTTTATCTCACTATACAAAAAACATTTCATATGTAACAACCTAATAAAAACATTAGTAACAAAATTAGTAACAAAATTAGCAGGTGCAAAAATAATCAATTAAATGCATTTGTCATGTTATACAAAAAACAAAGTGATAAATTCATAAAAATACATTTTATGATTATTCAGAAAAATGATGTCATTCCAATACAAGGAAGAATATATAATGGTTAAAGATTATTAAAAAGGAAACATTTGTAGCAAACAAACATTACTGAGCAGGCGAAAAAAGCAGTAACAAGCAGGACACAATTGACATTCCATTCAGAGTGATTTGGACTCCAGAAGCCAACAAAATTGTGGAGGTTTCAAGCTAGAAGCAAAGTTAAATGATTAGTAAGGATGCCATTTTCTTTTTTTCTTAAGTTTGAAAATATTTTAACAATGAAAAAGCTGTTATGAATTTAAACAAAAAACAAATCCGCTTCATTTAAACTAAATCCCTTTCACAGCAGCATTAGAACATGTTAGCAGGGTTAGTAATGTGATGGAGGCATTCTATGTTAATGGGTTACATAAATACACACTTACACTTCACTACCACTCTGTACACTTGACAAAACTGATTAGTGTTCAGAGAAAGCAACCAATGCAGAAAAGCCAACAAAATACACAAGCACAGTATCAAAATAAAAGGAAAAAATTTGGGAAAATAGATAGAATGAACATACCTAATGAGAGAGCAAATAAAAAATAGTTTCTACCAAAGCTCTGACAGTTTCCGTTTTAAATATTTAAGTCACTGAGAACTTGATATTAAAGCTCTGTATAGTCCCACTAAAATCATTTCAACAAAATTGGAATAAAAAAAATTTTAAAAGAAAAAAGTCAACAAATGAGAATTTTTGAAATCTTCAAAACGTAGAAAATAATGTCAGAACTTTCCTAGAAAAAGATGATTTCACTAACCCAAACCAGAAACAAATCAAATAGAGCCTTAACACCTTTCCTTACCATCATTTTTCCCTTCACCATCAATAACTAAGCCTTCAAACATTAAGAATTTTGTTAATATTGCTTTACATCCTTATCTAATAGCCTCAGCTAATAATGTTAGCCTTAGAGAGTTCCAGGTTATAAGAAAAGCAAGCTTCAAGGTCAATAACATACCTTAGGATGAAGGTCTTTACCATCACCATCTTGTGTACCCTCCGAGGAGGTTCCCTTAAGGAGTTTGCCATCTTCAGTGCTGCCACTTGAATGTCTTGACTTTGCTTGCTGCTCCCGCAGTGTGAACAGCTACATGGAAAGAAAATTAATTCTTCTTCAGTTTCTTATTTCTCTGGAAGATAATGGACTCCACTGAGGAACCTTGAGCTAAGAAGATACTTCACCTTGTATCAAACCAACTGACCGAACTAGGATCCCATACAACAGTCAACCTGAGAATTCTATATGTACATAATTTAAAAGTATTCCTTGGTAGCTTAAAGAAATTCTGAAAGTCCTACCTACCAAAAATGAAGAATTCCACAAAGAATTGATTATAAAGCAAAAAGAAAAGTTTCCAACTAGCAATATCATTAAAAGACTTTTACATAACATTAATGAAGAATAAATATCAAAAAATCGAACAGACAAAATGCTGGTAAATGCAGTCTATTTTACTTCACCTATTGTATTTGAGCAATGCCCTAAATTGACTCCAAATAGCTCAGTGCACTGAAATGCTTCTTCACTTACACCTAGGAAGTAAATTTTTAAAAACCAATATCCTTCAATAAATGCCACAGTTTATTGCAATGCATTGTTTCCAACCCTTTCCTGAATAAAATAATGCCATATTTACTATGTTTTTTCTTTTCATAGTCTAGAAAAGATATGGACAGTGTTGGATAATTTTATCATATCACTTATGGTTGTTTACATTTATTCATATTGGTGCCCACCCCAAAAATGTGTAATTCTAATAAAGGGACTAGAGAAGAATAGAAATGGCAAATGTAATTTATGGATTTTTCTGCAATATTTTAAATGTAAGCCAACTTATTGCTAGTGATGTTTGCAAAGAAAACATTGAACTCATTTCCCAGATCAAGGAATAATTGGTAGCCTAAAAAAGTTGACAGATGACATAATTAAGATCACTTTTTGATCGTATTATGATAGCTGTCATATCAGCATGTAATTAAGTATTTTTGTCAAAATTGGGATATTTTTGAAAATTGATTGAAGATGGATGAAAAATATGCAAAATTGAGCATATTAAAAAAAAGGAAAAAGAAAAATTTTTTTTTTAAGTTTATGGAGAAGATGATTGAATGTGACCAAGGTGGATTGCTAAATTCTGTGCTGAAGATTACTCACTGAATAATGCCCCACAGTTAGGTAGACCAGTTGAGGTTGGCAGTGATTGACACAAGAGATAACCAATATACTCAAATCAAGCATTGAAAATAATTTGCAACAGCTTGGTTATATTAGTTGCTTTGATGTATGGCTTCTGCATAAGTTAGGAAAGAAAAAATTGCTTGATCATATTGCCACATGCAATTCGTTACTTTAATGTAACAACAATGTTCCAAATTGTGACAAGTGATGAAAAGTGGATACTTTACAACAACGTGGAAAGCAAGAGATCATGGGGAAAGCAAAATGAACCACCAGTAAACCGTACCAAAAGCCAGTTTTCATCCAAAGAGGGTGATGCTATGATGGGAGTCCTTTACTATAAGCTCCTTCTGGAGAACCAAACGATTGATTCAAACAACTACTACTCTACATTATACCAACTGAAGACAGCAATCGACAGACAAAAATTGTCCAGAATCAGTTAAGAGAATGGGCGTAATATTCCATCAGGATTATGTTAAGCTGCATGTTTCTTTGGTGAGAAGGCAGGCAAAAATTACTACAGTGAACTAGAAGGAAGTATTCACCAGATATTGTTTTTTTACAAAATTCTCTTAAGGAAAAAAAATTTGCAATTCTCTGGAAGACTGCAAAAAAGCACCTAGAGCAGTTCTTTGCTCAGAAAGATAAAAAAAAAATTCTGGGAGGATGGAATTATGAAGTTGGCTGAAAACATTTGTCTTATTTTTACTTAATAAACCAAACAAAAGTTGTTGGGACACCCAATGACATTATGAAATAGTTATATAAATATTTTCTGCGGCTGAATATTTTTTTTACTGCTGTAAAATTCTAGAAGCATGACATTTTACAATAAAGTGGCATTTACAAAAGTATTCCTGTAAAAAATTTACTTCTAGCTCATGTCACAATGCATAAATTGAGTCGAGCACGTTAATGTAGCTATTTATATTGCCTTAAATAAAACCGTGGAATAGATACACATGTGCCTCATGTGGCAGTGAGCATGTTAAATTTGCCCTTATGAATCCTAAGCAAACACAAGTTAAGAAAATTTATACCCAAGTACCATATATACTTGAATATAAGTCGACCAAGAGACAAATTTGAAAAAAAGCAGAAAATTCCAGAAAATCTACTAACTCAAATATAAGCCGAGCATAGACTGAACTTGTCAAGAATTGAAACTTCACCAGCAATTTCACACAATAATCAAGACATTTGATGATGTCTCATTAGTGAGAAGAGAAAGGCAAATAGAAAAAGTTATGTACGTAATGTTTATTTATTTTAAAAAAGATACATAAAAAGTTTTTAAAGGTTATAAAAATAAGGTTAACCAAATCCAAAGAGATTTTCTTCAGATTAGGTAAATAATTCTGAGCTTGTTATTCTGTAATGATATCATTATGGGGCCATTTCTTCTGAATCTAATGTGCCAGATGTTCAACACTTTGATATCTAAGGCTGTAAAAAGGTACAATTCTCACTACTGATGAAAGGTCTTTCTGAAAAAATAAACTGAAAATAAATACATCATACACACCTGATATTATCCATATTATAATTCACACACAGAGATGGTAGTAAATTGGCTTTCAACTGGTATTATCACTCACTAGGATATATCAGTGCTAACGACGCAGTATTTGTCTAGAGCCATGTACTGGGCTAATTATTGACACAAGTATAAGCAAAATTTCTGATTTCAAGACATTTTTTCATAAAATTTTTTTTTTTAAAAGAACTAATGTTTCAAGTATATAAGGTATATACATTTTATCTTATTTGGTTGTATAACATACATACCAAAAATAAATGCAAGAGCTTGTGGCTTCTAAAAACAGCAGTGTAACAAAGCAAACTGTAATTGTAATCATTGAGCAGAAAACACTGACATGTAAAATCACTTGTCTAATTCAATGAGCTCAGCAAATGAAATTGCATCACCAGATCAAGCCATAATTGCAACCTATCACTTTCAAAACTGGATAAAAATAATGACAAGAGAGCAGAATTAAGTTATAAATCCCAAACCCATGATGCCCAGAATTTAAAACAAAGAAAGTGTACTTTTATTTTCATTAGCAGCCGTATTGAACTGTGTTTAAATTATATCAGTCCAAAAGAAAAAAGAAAAAAAAACGCTATACATCTTTATTTCCCATCCACCTCAATTATATTTAAACATTGCCTTTGGAATTGCCTCGGGTGTTCAATAGCTCTTTCAAATGTTAATGTTAATTCATCTATACTGTTTTCAATGTAGCATTTCAAGATGTAGATTTTAATAAAATGAGAAAATATTCAAAACCTAAGGAACATTAACTCTTCATATTGAAAAATATTCAAAACAGGATTGAAAACACGTAATAACTTTGCAAAAAGTTATTTTACTAAATTTACAATTACATAACAAGAGTAGCAGTTTAATACGTTCTGCAAAGCCAGGGAAAGCTAAAATTAATCAACAAATAGTAGTGCTAAAATTGCCAAAACAAGAAACTAATTTTAATAGGGGCAGCTAATTATTGACTATAAAATAATCATTTATTCTAAAAATTAAATAATAATACTGTAATAAAATGATATGCATGATTGGAGAAAAAAAAACAAAACAATCACACAAGAAGTGATTGAATTAATAAAAAAATTTTTAAAAAATCTAAAACCCACATTCCTTTTAATTTGAATGCTTGGACAGGATAGTTTCAATTTTGATTTATTAGGTGAGTGCAAACATAATTGCATTTTTTGTTATTTTAAACTTTGCTTATTTTGGAATTAACTACTATTTAACTATGTTCATGGAATATACAATTTTGTTCTATTTATTTAAGCTAAACGTTTTTCACTATTTATTCTGGTTTATTTGAGGCCGTCAAATCAATGATGAGAAAAAAGCTAATTCAAGCAATATTTTTGTAGGAGTTCAAAATGGGACGTAAAGCAGCAGAAACTGCTCGCAATATCAACCAAGTATTTGGCCAGGAGACCGTTAAGAAATGTATGTCTCAACATTGGTTCCAAAAATTTTGCAAAAGGAGCCGAGAGCCTTGAAGATGAGGAGGGTTGTGGACATCCTTCTGTGATTGATGACAGCCAATTGAGGGCTGTTATTGAGGCAGATCCACACAACAACTTGACAAGTTGCAGAGGAACTAAACGTTGACCATTCAACAGTTGCTAGACGAAAAATGGATACTGTACAACAATCGACAGCATTCTGCACAGTGCCTGGACAGACGTAAAACTAGTTAAACATAGGTAGTTTCATTATCATACGTTTTTCTTTTTAACTTTTTAGTGTCAATTTTATTTTCGCCTAAAAAAGTGTAAAATTAAAATTTGAACCAGCCCTAATTGTGTTTAATTCAAAACTCATGAAAAGAAAAGAAAAAAAAAGGAAAATAGTTTTCCTTAACTTATTTTTAGAACGTAAATATTTAAAGAAAGGTTTTGCATGCTCAATCCGAGCATGCAAAACCTTTCTTTAAATATTTACGTTCTAAAAATAAGTTAAGGAAAACTATTTTGGAGCTTGAATGCCCTTTAGAAACGGCAGAGACTTTGGCAAATTTTTTCCAGTCTGTCTTTAAGAAAGTTACGAAAGTCAAAAATTTTAAGATGGGAATATGGAAGGAGTTAGTTATTGAACCCAATAAAGTTTGAAAAACTGAATGAGACTAAATCTATTGGTCCAGATAAAATACACCCCAAGTTGCTGAAATATTTGGCAGAATGTTAAAACTGTTACTGCACTCACAAGTTTATTTAATGCATGTATAGATCAAGAATATGGAAGACTGCGGTTGTTATCCCTATACACAAAAAAGGTTCAGTTCAACTACCAGAGAACTATAGGCCTGCATTACTTACTACTTGTGTACTTTGTAAGTTGTTTGAATTACTTTTAAGGTAACATACTTGATTATGATTTTCTAGGGAACAGAATAAAAGTTAGAGTTGGAGACCCAGTATCAAAGAATAAAATTGTTTTGTCTGGAGTACCTCATGGAATCTGTGCTGGGACCTATCCAGTTTTTACTTTTTATAAATGACCTTCCGGAATGCATGGCTAATATTATCAAAATGTTTGCTATATTAAATTGATTGTAAATAAACTAGTCAATTCAAAACAACCTAAACCTTTTATACTTGTGGGAATGTAATTGGCTGTTAAAATTTAATATTGAAAAGTGCAAATCCCAAAAATGAATACCAATTTTTAGGGTCAATTTTGGAAACGTAATATAGAAAAAAACTTGAACTTTAATTTTAGAGACCACATATACTCTTCTATATTCAAAACAAAAGCTACTATGGCGTGGTTGTTGTGCAATACGATATCCATAAACTCAGGTCATGAAAATTGCTTTTAAGTCTCTAATAAGATACTGCCTCAAATATTGTTGTCAATTATAGGCTCCAAAAGTGTGCCACGGAAATCAGATGATTATTTTGGATATAGAGGGGGGGGGGTTTCAGAAAAACTTTACTAGAATTATCGAGGGTATGGATAATTTAAGTTATAGGGAAAAATTGGGTCTCACAACACTACTTGAACATAGAATGCACAAAGATTTGATTGAAACTTTTAAAATACTAAATGATTATAACAATTATGGTAAAAACTTTAATCTCTCTAATAAATAATCTAATCATATGCCCAAATAAATCTGTGGATTTCTTTAGCGAGAGAGTTGTGCACTATTGAAATAAATTGCTGGAATAGGTGAAGAATAAAAGTAGTATTAACAGCTTGAAAAATAGTATTGACAAATTTTTGGATTAAATGGTCAGTATTGGGTACTCTCGGGGGAAATCTTTAAAAGAATTTAAGTTATGTATAAAGTATGACAAGCCGATGTGGCGATGTTGAACTGGTAAAAGGTTTTTTTTCTTTCTTTTTAAATTCACTTGAATGAATTAATTTATTTAAATGAAGTGTTTTCCATTATTGATAAAAATGTGTAGCTTTTCCATGCTCTGTGATTATTGTAATGTTTTTTATGTATTTTTTACAAGTACATGGCAATTGCACTAAATTCAGCACTTTTCTTGTTTTGGCAGTGCAAAAAAA
This sequence comes from Architeuthis dux, assembly GCA_006491835.1. NCBI lineage: Eukaryota > Metazoa > Mollusca > Cephalopoda > Oegopsida > Architeuthidae > Architeuthis > Architeuthis dux. Next base: position 10,657,874 of record VCCN01000158.1, on the reverse strand, counting down.
TGGTAAATTAGTGCAGGCATGCTTAAACATTTTGGCCATTTTTTTTTTTGCATGTTTTTGATCATTTTTAGTATCTTTTTGGTGTGTATTGGCGCTTTTTTTGCAACACTGAGCACTTCTACATGCAGCCCCTTGGACTTAATGGATGCCACCCCCTAGTCACTGTACTCTGGTGACAGGGCTGCACCAAAATGCACTCCAAAACCAAACCTGCATCAAAAGATTATGGTCACTGTTTGGTGGTCGGCAAGTGGAATCATCCACTACTTCTTGAATCCTGGCAAAACCATCATAGCAAAGAAGTATTGCAAGAAAATTGACAAAATGCACCAAGAACTGTAATGTTTTCATCCAATATTGGTCAATCAAAAAGGATCGATTCTTCTCCATGACAACACTGCGAATGACCCAGCAGAAATTGACCGAACTAGGCTACAAAACTACCTCACCCAGCTTACTCACCAGACCTTTCACCGACAGACCACCACTTTTCAAGCATTTCGACCATTTCCTGCAGAGGAAGGTCTTCAAAAACCAAGCAGAAGCTCAAAACACCCTCAAAGAATTCATTGGTTCCAGGAACCCAGAATTCTATACTTCCAGAACAAATGGACTGGTTTTTAGTTGGCAAACATGTGTAGGTTCTTATTTTGATTAATAAATTTTATTCTAAGCTATACTTATTTAAAAATAAAAAAAAATTCCCTAAATCTTTTTCACAAGTTGCTTATCTAGCTTGTGTTGCATTTTTGAATAATTCACCTAATACTAAAAAGACTGTATGCAATAAATTGATAAATATCTTCAATTCTTTTATACCATGCATAATTATCTTGTCCAATTATTTATCATTCACAGAATTTTGTTTCAGTGTATAAATTATAGAAACCATTACTAATGCCTTACTTCTTCAAATGCACAGGAAAGTGTGTGGTTACATGGCCCATGAGGTATGAAACCATTAATGGATATGGGATGTTTGACATCACATTATTTAATTCAATGAGAATTAGTGGTCTTGAGTAGCAACTGGTAATACAATTTATACTGCTGTTCTCAAACTAAGAACCAACAAATTGTTAACATATCTATGCAATATAATTCAAAGGCATACCAGATTTAAAGGGAATGTCATCAGTTTTGATGAGGAGCAGTATATTCAAGAAGGGACAATTTCATTGTTAAAAACAACTGAAAAAGTGAAATTAATAACTTAGGAACCACTATTCAGTTAAATAATACTTCTGAGATTAAAATCAGTAATAGGCAATATTAGATAAACTTGCTATAAGCTGTGTGCAATTAAGACAAAACCATTTATAATTGATGAAATATTGACCAAAAGAATAACACTAGTTGACAAATGATCACATACATTTTTAGAGAAGCTTTGATATTTTATTTTTAGATTTTTTTTACAGAATGTGAATATACTTAAATAGAGTGATTTGTGACATTGCCTTTATGCATTACAATCACCATATTGAAAATACCACCCTTTTATTTTTTTGGTTATCATCATAAACAGCATAAATTACATTCAATGAGGCTAGTTCTTGTCAACCATTCTATGCTTTAATAAAAAAAAAAAATTTTTAAACTGGAGATCAATTTATAAACTTTTCTAATATTCAACTTACTCATCATAGATTAATCTTGATTTTATTTGATTTCTGAAAGATTGTTTCTTATTTTAATGATTTTGAACAATTCAAGTTAAGCATTCATTAATAGTATTTGACTTAACCCTAAGCCAGCTGTGGTCATCAAACATCAGATTCAGAGCATAAAATAATTGTGATGAAAATACAGTAGATACATTAAAAAAATTTTAAAACTGCTAGGCTATGAAAGTAACTTTGAGCAAATAAAATGAATTCATGTTGACATTTTTCAAGTGTAGATTTAAATGTTTTACAGTACAAATGAGCCTTCTACTGTATAAATACATAGAATGTTCAAAATCAATTCAACATGAATCTGTTTATGAAACAAATGGTAACAATCCATTTTCTTCTATCACCAAAAAAGGCTGGCTTTGAAGTGGGCGTAGCCAGCTTTTTTTTTTTTTTTTTTTTGGCAGGCACGGAGAAGCAAAGGCTCTCAATTTTTTTGAGGACGAATGCAACTTTTGAGGGACTTTAAGACTGGAAGTGGTCCTATAATTTTGCTCATCAAAGCCTAGACAAATGTCCAAGGTATCTTTGTGCCAAGGAATATTTTCCCTGGATGCTGCCTTCATCCCCAAATGTCATAACTAACAGGTGCAGTCGGTCATGCTAAAAATGTTGTGTCCATAGGTACAGACCAGTTTTTGAGCCAGGGACTTCATTTTTTTAAATGTAGACTGTTAGTGCACAGTAGCAGTTTTCTGATTTTTGTGCAGTGGCATTTTTTTTTTAACCCATATTAATCAACCGAGACTAACAATTTTTGGTATTTCGGGATGAAGAATCGATCTAGAACTATTTCAGCTTAGAATTTTGTGATTTAGGGGGTCAAATGTGCATGCACATAAATCCAAAACTCAATGAAACCAACATTAATCAACTGAAAATTCTGGGTATTCCTGTGCTGACCTAAAAAAAATAAA
>VCCN01000158.1:10606674-10649536 GCA_006491835.1 Architeuthis dux | reverse complement strand
TTTTAGGAGTCGAAATAGGGAGAGTGACATTTTCCCGGAGGGGGAGGGTATTTTTTCACGTTTCAGGGGAACTTTTTCCCTTCTAAGGATCTAAATTGAGGGGGGAATTTTTAGGAGTGAAAATCGGGGTGGGGGAGGCTTTGTTTTTCACTTAAAATCTCTATAAAATATCATTTGTTTTACTGTTTTTATATGTGAAGTTATTTTCCCCCGGCCAACCCTGCTAGTAGACAATAAATCAAATAGTTATTCAGCTTAATTTTAGCTTTACTTTGAAGCACCTTTCTGGTAAAATTTGAAATTCATAAATTCAATGGTCATTCCATATGAAATGCTTAAAACAGATTTTAAGCCTTCCTCTCCAAATTTCATGAAGATTTGTGGATCTGCTAATAGACAATGTACAATTTTTATTCCATACCTTGGGGGCCTCAAATTGTAGCCCCCCCTCCCCCAATGGCCATTGAAAATGGTTAATTATCCACCAGTTTTTAAACTACATTCTTCTTGCTTGGTTATTAAGATATTGCCATGAAATATTCAAATCTGGCAATTTCAGCAGCAATGCTGATTCCAAAAATGCTAACCTTATTTACCTACCTATTACCTAAAGTTAGTTATTTAATGTGGAATGTTGCCTACTTCCTATCAAACATTAAAACGGCACGCTCCACAAAGTTTCAGCCCAGATCACAAGAATTTGAGCTTTTTAGTAATGTAGATGGTTCTAACAATCTACTGGCACAATTTGAGATTGGTCTGAGCTGTTCTCATGCTGTTTTTGCAAGAATGAAAATTTAGATTAAATTACACTGTTTCTTTGGAATTTTCAACATTATCCTATAATGTCACTAGTTTCTAACTGAGCACACTCAAAATATGAACTTTACTTGAATTGTCATTATTTAAAATTGATCAAGCACTTTTATCCTTTACTGTGTAACCGAATTCCATCTATAAACCATTTGAATATCATTTCATTACCTATTCATAAAAATAATCAATTTTTCACATCTGATATTTTAAATGTTTAATTCAAAAAACTGTTTTTCTCTTTATTTATTATTATATTATCACTTTCAACCAGCTTGTATCGTCGTCCACTTGAAGTTGATGGAACTGCAACCTTCATCCAGCGATTTGGTTGACAAATTCTAGTGATATGAAGAACAAAATATGAATATTTTTTTAAAAAGGTATTGGAAATTGCTCCAATCTGAATTGCAGCACATTATAAAATGAATTTTTCATTTGATTCTACATAAAGAAAGCAAAAATCTCAACTATGTAAGCAAATTATAAAAAGTTAACTATGCTTGTAGCTGACTTGTATAATGTATATTTGAATTCTTCTGTTCAACCTAATATTCATAAGCGACTTTCACCTATCATAAATCTTCAAACTGAAATTTAGCATACTAATCTCTTTAATTAAAAAGCAGCTATAAACAAGTACTATTATTAGAAAGTTTTATTTTTGTTGCAAGATTTGCATTGTTTTGTATTTGAGAAAACATGTTAATATCTCCTCTCAATAAATCAACTAGTGATACTATCTGCAAACTGAACAACAGTACGTATTCCCCTATTCCCCTACAAATAGGCCTCAGAGCAACAGGAAAGAATAATGAGCTACATTCATACAATCACTATTATTTTCAAAATCTAATCAGGTAATTTCTTAGGCTCTATATATGATAGATATATGGAAATCTCAAAAAATGAATACAGAGATTTTAAGCTGTGATATTTCAATTGTAATTGTCTTGCAATTAAAATGATCCAAGTGGAAATGTTACCAAAAATTTAGATAATACTGATAGACTAAAGTTTATTTACCAGCTTCTAACTCTCACAAAAAATTACTGTAACAAAAGTAATCACATATACAGAAGAAGCCGTTTAACATTATCACGGATAATGTTATTAAACAGTTATTGTTAACAAAATCAGTCAGTCCCAAACACTTTATTTAAAATGAATTAAAATTTCACATTAATTTTTTATGTAAAGTTGTTTATAATAATGAATTTATTACAATGAATGCAAATTCATAACTGTAAATAGTTCCAATTTTGATATCCTTTGCTTAATATTATCAGCCTGTTAATTGTACCTAAAAAGCTGGTTCTAAAATGATCACAATAAGTGGCTTCCTCTGTACAAATAAACTAAACTTCAACTATAAAATTTCCTATAATTATGCGTTCACTTCAATCACTTGCATGTGTTGAGCTATAGTGTAACTATATGGTGTTAGCTTTTCTGAATAGAGAAACAAAATTTTTTATTGCTGTAAGAAACATTAATAAAAATGTTATTCTTTCAAAAAGACCAGATTTGATTTGATGTGGGAGGGAGAGTAGAATAGCCAATATTCTACCTATTTGAAACCTAAGTGAAATGAAGAAACATCAATAGTAGAAAATTATATAACACTGACATCCTGTTGAATTAATTTAATTGACTGTTTCAGATTTAAGCTAACGCTAATCAGGCAGCTGCTAGACTTGGTAAATGGTTTCAATCTCGGAAAAGCTGAAAAATTAAATATCCATAATTTTCTGTAAAAATTACTTTAAAACATAAGTGTACCTCTTGATTTGCATTTGAGAGCTCCTCTTCTAATACTGCAACGCGTTCCAATGATACCCGTAGTCGTTCCCGGACCTACAATAAAAAAGTTACTTCATTATTAAAAAAAATAAAAAAATCCATTTATTACTAATTGTGTTTCATACTTAAAGAAATCCAATAAACACTATTGAAGTATAATGTTGAAAATAAAAATTAAAACAACCTTTCCATATTTCAATATAAAAAAAATGCACGATTAAGTGTGCCAAACATTTATAGAATATTTTTGAAAAAGATTTACCTTTTCATCAAGTGCTTTATGATGTTCAAAAAGGGACTTAAGCGCCTTCAAAACTTCTACCTCACTAGAAACTCCACCTGGGGACGAGGCCTGTCGTTTCACAACCGTCATCCTGAGTGAGCGTTCATGTCGAGCAACAAGGCACTCCAGGTGCTCCAGCAGTAACTTAAAAGGAAAAAGAAAATAAATATCATCATCAATTCGAAATTCATAACACTTTCAGAATTTTAATAAAGTCAGTGATACAGTTATAATTGCCTTAAAGTTTACAATTAACTACTAGCATAATGATCCTCACTAAAAGTGTCAATATAATGCTTCCTCACTTACACAATGAATACATGTCAAAATTATTTTTAGCTTCCTAGCATCATACCTTTACATACCGATTATAGTTTTTACTCATCTTTTGATGGTATATTGGCAAAAACCAATTCAAAACCTCCCTATTCATTCCGGAGTTATTTAAGTGTGAAAGATGGGCCAGGTTGAGTCAAAACATTTGGGGTATCATAGCTCGGCATTTGAGGTATCATGCATGGTAGTGATTACATACCGATTATCATTTTTACCTATTTTTTGATGTTCTATCGTTTAGCGAAAACACATTCAGAAAATCTTTATCATTCCAGAGATATGCTAAAAATGACTTGGTTCAGAAAAACCACAATTCCCCAAACTACTAAAAACCACCACACATGCCGCATAATAATCATAAAATAATGGTCTATCGATTGGTGAAAACCCCATGTTTCTATCTTCATTAGTTTTAGCATTATGAAGCTTCAAAAAGTACGACGAATGGGTTGGGCCGGGCCGGGCCAGGTCATTTAAAAAAAAAAATCTAAATGAATCTTCAAAACATATTTTTTCAAATGGTGTAAACCGCATGCTTCCATCTTTAATATTTTCCAATATATGGGGCAGTTATGTGACCAATATATGCACTTGATAAGAGCGACCTTGCCTACGACTTGGTCGCAATAAATTAGACACATATACCATAACATTACCCCAAAGAAATAATTTTCTCTCTTCGTAAAAGATACTTCTAAATGTTCTAAATTTATATCTGAGCTAATCAAAATAACTGAACATGTTTTTGGCAATCCTCTTGAGTACTGACTTAAATACTATAATCAAATTCTATTTTGCTCAGTTGACTTTAAAGCCATATTCCAAGCTGAAGTTTACCCTTGATATTCAAAGTACAGGCTAGAGATAAAGATTAGTGATAAGTCAATTTCTGGTTTCCTCATTGACACTAGAGTAAACAAAAATCAAATCTTTGCAGAAAACTGATGGAAAGTTTATCAATTAGGATCAGAAATAAACCAGAGTTACAAGATGGATGCTCATCAGATAAAATAAAACTATAAACTTTCTGAAGGACATGAGTTTGACCTGCTGTAACTTGGGTATCAAAAGTATGTCAATGCAGTGGAAGTACTCAGAATATCCTCATCCAGTGGATCCCAACCTTTTCAATGTCATTCCCCACTTTTGTCAATAAAATTACTAGTTGCCACCCCCTTCCATTTAAGTTGCAACAAAGAATAATTTCAAATAATTATTTGAAATTGTGTAAAATTAGACAGCTTTATAATAAGTTTAATTTTATAGTTGTACAGCTGCTGTGGCATATTTTGTTACTCAAAGAATGCAAGCAAAAATAATTAGGAACACATCATTTGAAATTCCAATTTTTTTTACAAAAATAAAAAAATAAAAAAGAATTTGGCTATCATAACTGATATATACTTCAATACGATCTGTTCTTGTTTTTGCCACTAGTTCTTCGATTTGTCGGTCTATTAGTGAGAAACAGATCCTATACCCTTAAGCCAAAAGCATTCACCACGACTTTACCTAATAGTCGTATCCCCCCCCTTGCAATACCTCGGACTATAATCCAAGAGGACTAAGATGGACACACCATAAGAAAAAAAAGAAAAAAAAAATTCAAAATGAGTCAAGAGCCAGCTAATGAAGATAAATTTATTTCTGAAAGTTATTGTATAGATAGAAAAGACTGAATAGGTTGTTAAAATTGCATGGCTGATTCTTTTATGTAACAAAACTGAAATTTGTCATTCCAATTACTCGCTATATTCTTTAATCTCCTGACCTCATCTAATTTTTGTTTGATTCCAAAGGTGAAATCAGAGCTTAAGAAATGGAGATTCAAAGACATGAAGGAAATAAAAGATCCTTAAAACACCAATTATTATGAAATGTTTTGAAGAATATTAAATAATGGTGTCATTTTTTTTAGGGGCAGTATCCCTATATATGCTATTTACATCCATATCAGATGTACAGAGTTGGCTTATTAGTTTTTTTACAATGTTTTGACAGACAGAATTGTGTCATTAATATTAATAAGAACAAGACTTGGCTGTTGCATCGTCAAACACTACTCCTACTTCTATTCCAACTGAAGATGATTACTGCAACTTTTGTATTATATATATATAATGAATAAATTTGTAAGTATACAAGACTTGTCAGTTTGGCTCAGTTGGTAAGAGAGCCACCTAGCAACCACTTGATCGTGGTGGGAAATGTTAATTTTATAAATCGGTTTGGTTTAACACAACTGGATAGACACACACAGTGAAGAATTTACCCTTAAATTAGGTGAGGATTGTTCTTGTTACAATATAAAGTCGACTTCAACTTGAACTGGAGTTTGACAAAATTGAAATGAGAAATTGCCTTAAAATCATCCTTTATTTATATCAGTTTCAGATATAAAAAATAAAAAGGATTTAGATTACATTTCAAAATTCCAGGCTGAAGCTAAATGGAGATTAAAACTGACCAAGGTAGTATTTCTTTTTTCATAACACATCAAATAGAACAAAGAAAGCAACATCAGGTCAAGCAGAAAATATGAACTTAGTTAACCATGTAACCTAATATCTAAGGAGTTGCTCCATTTCATTAATGGTTTCTATCTTTGAATTCTTAGGAAAAAAAAAAAGAGTATCAAATTATTCCATTTATTTATTTTTGATTAATGTCTTGTAATTTTTAACACATTTCTGCCAAAATATTATTCAGCCTTTTACGAATCTGCTGTATATTGGTCTTTAGAATTTACTGAGTATGGTTTTTTTTTCTTCTTCCTTTTCATCTTTTCAACTAAAACATACCAGTCCAACTGAATCAAGTGACCAGATGAAGTCGAACTAAGTAAAACAATATGATTAAAAGTAACCCTACAGAGAGATCGCAAATTATACAAGCTGTTAAACAATTATAATACTAACAATAAGAAAAGATAACTTTGTAATGGAGAAAGAAATTGTAGAAATTGCCTTTACTGTCATCAACATTTATCATATTAATAAATTATGCTTTACATCTCAGATTGTTTTGAGAAAATGGCAAAGGATGGAAGGTACTGATTAAAAACTATTCAACAACTTGAACAGTTAACTACCATAGGGCAGTGGTTTCAAAACTGTAAAAACTCGAGGACCCCTTCTATAAAAGAAAATATTCTGGGCAGACCTATTTTTAGCATTTAGTTTTTAGACAGTAATTGATGAACTACAATAATAAGCAACTTTTATCTTTTGAAAATCCTTTCTATTTTAAATGGATTATATTTATTCGAATCCTCAAATGGTTCAGGTCTGTGTACAATAATTATTTTTTTCGATAGTTGTGCGATAGATTATGTTTCTCTGCCACAAGATTCCCAATGTCAGGTTCAATATTTGACATTTTAATTCTCATGTTCAACGTTCAGTTTTGTTGTTAATTTTTTATATACAGCAACATGGAGAAAGCCTGCTTACAAAGGCAAGTTATACAAAAAGGAAGTAAGGGCTTCTGATAATTCTGTATAAGTATTTCTCACTGATATCCCAAAATCAGGAAGAATGTTTTGTTTGAAAACAAAAACAATTCTACATTCATGGTATCAACTTAAATTTCAACTGCAGATCCCCAGGGGCCCACATGTCAAGTGGAATAATTTTGGAAAAGTGCCCCACTCGACAGTTTTACTGGCCATCTACAAAAGACTTGCTGGGTTCCAGAGCAGCATATCCTGATGGCTATTGCTGCACCTACACCAACTGCTACAGGCAGACAGTGCATATTACCTGCACAAACCTTGTCGGCTATAGAAAAACCTCTTTAAAAAACTTGAAAAGGAAATGTACAGTTCAAGACCAAGTACTAGAAAATGATTGGAGGGAGGGTAGAATCTGTGTGCTGGACCTGCACAGCCATTAGGCGTGGCCCCTAGGTGATAGGGATGCCAATTTTTCTGAAATCAAACCGTAATATGCATTTTTGTTATAAATATTATCTTTAATAGTTATAAATAAAAGAAATTGGCAGTGGCTTATAAGCAACCAAGGATCATGCATGATTGCAAATACATAAAATTCCAAATACACAATGTCATTAAACAAAGTTTCAATGCTCATTTAGAACGTAAAATAATCAAGCTGGATTAAAAACTAATCCCAAGTATTTTTGAACGTTCTTTTCAGTGGTTTTTGCTAGAAAATGGTGCAGCTTGTCCCATATGTTCATTTCATCTACATTTAAAAATGGTACACGTTTAATTCAGGCCATTTGAGACTTTATATCTCTAGAATAGCTAGAAAAAACTAGATTGTGACATTTTGCAGTGCATTGACACTACTTTATTCCTTGCCAGACAGAGCTCACAAGGTGGGCCAGGTCATGAGCCATGATTACTTAAAAATCTTTTTCTGAAAAAAAAAAAAAAAAATGATATTTTCTAGAGCTAGGCTGATAACATTTTCAAAATGAACACATTTTTAGCACAGTAGATGTTTCTGTTGTAGAACAGTGGCTAGTTGAAAAATAATTTGGCCATCATTACACCAAACAAAGTAGTCCTTGGATACATAGTGACTGAATGAGTACAGCTATTGAGCTAAAATATCACAGGGCTTCATTTCAGACCCCAAAAGAACCTGTAAGTTAGAGCAAAATCTGAGATGGTTGAGTGGGGACCATTGGTCCACTTGACATGGAATGACCCCATACTATTTATGAATGTCATCCGCCTCATGATTGAAGGCTGTTTATTTCCTATTGACACCAGTGTTTGGTGTTAAAGCCCAGGAAGAAGCGATGATTTTGAATGCTGATCTTCAAGACAAGCAGGTTATCTCCTTTTGGAAGAATAGCACAAACATTTTTCTAACAGGGATTTTACTATTAGGACACTTTGTCATAGATACATTCAATATAATACTAGTAGCAAATCCTCACTAAAAGTGAGAATATAATCCTCCCTCACTTGCACAAGAATGTAAATAAGAATTTTTCACTATTACAGTTCAGTTTTAGTAGTTAGTAAATACACACAAAAAATCATTTTTACTTATTTTTTGATGCTTTATCATTTGGCAAAAAACATTCAGAAAACCTTTATCCTTTCTGAAAGCACACTAAAAAGGAGGTAATCCTTGCTTATATGGATGTAAAATAACAGTTTATGCAGTGTTTAGCTACCGTATAAGTAAGGATTACCCAAAATTACTTGCTTCCGAAAAACCACCATTTTTCTATCTTTATTAGTTTCCAAGTTTTCCGTGACAAACAAGCCAAGCCAGGTCATGTCGTTTTTAAAAATTTAAATGTATCTTCACAGGTTATTGAAAAGTGAAAACTGCATGCTTCTATATTTAATAGTTTCCAAAACATGGGGCAGTTCTGTAACCAATACATTTGAAAGAGCGACCTCACCTACGGCTGTCGCAACAACAATAAAGCAAATACCTTTTGATTTCATTGTCAGACTAGAAAGCACTCAGAGGGCACCACTCTGCTAATGCCAGGGGACATAATCGTGTATGGATCCGCCCAAACATTTAATCACTTCTTCCATGGCCTATTCCACAAAATGTCATTGAAGAACTTTTGGAACAGGGTACAATTAATTATTTTGCAATTTGAGTAAATTCATCTACAATGGTAACTTTATATTTATCTTCAAAAAAATTGACATTTTCTTATTGTAAAAATAGGAAATGATAAAAGAGATTGCTTTATTAAAAGTGCAAGGTCTGATACTTACTCTAGTGTTATTTCGTTCTGCCTTCAACTCTGATATTTCCTCTTCTCGTTCTAATAACTGTTCTCGAGCAGCACTCAATTCCTTTGTAATAGTTGCAAATTCCTGAAAAGCAAATAATTTAATAATTAAGAACATTATTTTCTATAAAAAATAAAAATGAATTATAATTTTCACAAAACATGGTATTTGTAAAATCTAAAAATAAAAATACAGTTCTGGTAGGTATGCATATAATATAGCCAGAAATTCAGCCTGTTTGAAGGAAGACAATAAGGACATTTCCCCATTTCTAGTGGAGAAAAAGAAAGAAAGAAAGAAAGAAAAAAGAAAAGAAAAAAAAGTGATTTACATCAAAAAGTCTGTTTAAAAAAATCATGTTCACAGCAGTAAGAAAAATTTATGCTTGGTACTCCAAATTTTTTAAAATTGCATGTATATATTATGCGGGTTTTAAAATTATTTTAGGTACTTAAAATAATTTTGAAACAAGTTCTATAGTGTGACCTACATGGTTCCAGTGCCGGATGGGGTTATCAGATGTCATAAGTCACAGGGATAAAAGTATTAGATTATGTAGTAACAACTCTACAAAACATTTTTGACCCACTTATAATACACTTAATGGATTGATAATAAAAAAAAAAGAAAAATGTAAATAAAACCTTTTGATCAATGTTGGTCAGATTAGAAGGATTTGTACTTGTCGATGTAAATTTTACATGAAAATATAGTTTATCACCAAAAAAGGCTGGCCGCGAAGCAGGCATAGCCAAACTTTTTTGGCAGTTATGGAAAAGCAGGCTCTCCATTTATTTTGGGGACGAATGCACTTTGAGGCACTTTAAGGCTGTGGTGAGCAAAATTATGGGACCACTTCCAGAGCCTAGGCAAACGTCCAAGGTATCTTTGTGCCAAGGGATATTTTCCTTGGGCCTCCCCTTCATCCCTAAATGATGTCATAACTAACAGGTGTGGTCAGTCACACTAAATGTTTTGTGTCCAGAGGCTACAGACCAGTTTTTTTTAAGGTCCAAAAAGTATGCCCCATATATATGGCAAAAAATATTGTCCAACAAATTTGTCCAGAAGCTGCTGTCCACAATTTTTGGCCAAGACATACCAAATTTGGAACTTAGTTGCTCAGTATGCAGTGTCATTTTTTTTGATTTTTGAAAATTTTCATTAAGTTCCATTTTGAGCGTGTGCAAACCCAAAATCCATATTAATCAACCAAAATTCCCAATATTTGTTATTTTTATTTATTTTGCAATGAAGAATATAGAAATATTTTGGCGAAGATTTTTATGATTTAGGGGGACAAATGCTAAAAAAGAGCGCTTGCGCATAAATTACAAACTAAATAAAATCAACATTAATCAACCGAAACTCACAATTATCGGTATTCATAATTATTTTGGGATGAGGAATCCTTTTTTTGTGGTAATTTTTTGAAAATTTCAATTTAAGGTGCATTCAGTCAAATTAAAAATTACACCCCATAAATATGACAAATTTGTCCAGAAGCTGCTAACCAATTTCTGGCTAGGACATTACCAAATTTGGAATGTAGTTGCTCAGTGAGACTGTACAGAGGCATTTATTTTTGATTTTTGAAAATTTTCATTTTAAGGCCCAAAATACACATGCACATAAATGCAAAACTCAATACAACCCATATTTATCAACCAAAATTCACAATTTTTGGTATTTCTGTCTTTTGGGATGAAGAATCAATCTAGAAATATTTCAGCTAAGAATTTTGTGATATAGGGGGTCAAATATGCATGAGCAGTGCTAAAAACGCATAAATCCAAAAGTCACTGAGATCAACATTAAATCAACCGAAAGTCACTGAAATCAACATTAATCAACCGAAAGTCACTATTATCAGTAATGATAATTATAGGAATCTATCTAGAACCATTAGTATCAAAATTGTGTAGGTGACCAGAGATCAAGAATTAAATTTTCAGAAGAAATAATTCTTTTTTTAATGGTAATCATAAAAACAAATAGTTCATTTTTTCGACTGTATCTTTTCTCTTGATACAACTTATATATGGCCAATATAAAATTATTTGTCACTGCTACATAGTTGAACTTATTAGATGTACACCAGCTACACGTGGCACTACAGAGTTATTTAAATAGGCAAATATTTTCGTCAAAAAGTTTTCAGAGGTTGTCGCACAATCTAATATTTTTCTCCAAAAAAGGTAATATACCAAACCTACATTTTTCCTTTTTTGTCTAGTCATGAACGTTTTATTATTATGCCTTCTTTGGTTATGTCTGTCAAATTTTATGGTATTTACTTAAAAATTACAATGTGCTTAAGAGAATAATAAAAGCTTATTGTTTTCTACATCTTGTCTGTCAAAAGAAGCTTAAGTAGAATTATGAAAGTGTGTGAAATACAATATAGCTTAACTTGACACTTGTTCAAATGACTATTCTTAGGAAATATTTCTGAAAAATTTTCAATGAAGTTTTAAAATATCAACTTCATTAGTTAAAAATTTTTTAAAAACTCCTTTACAATAATAACTACACTTATTAATTATATTTTTGCTCAAACAAATAAGATAATTATTTTTGTTTACTTGAAATAACAAAAACATTTTGAAATTAACATTACAGTAATTTGTTTCAATTTTTTTTTTTAAAATACAGAAAAAACAAATTGCAAACAAAACACATCAAAAGATAAAAAAACTCAATACAATAAAGACATTTCAAAATGGGTTTTGATACTTTACAGCTGGAAAAAAATTAACATTAATTTCTAATATCTTCTAAATTTTTCAATGTCTTAAGCAAGGTAAAAATTCATGTACATCACCTCAGAGTTGGTTTACTGAAAAAATACTGAAGCTAAAACATAGTTCACATATTTATATGGTAACCATGTTTACCTTCAATATATTCTATTTTACTAATACAAGAATACCTTGAATAATGTTGGTTTTGATGTAGTATGGTTATGGTATTGCTGAATAGTGCATAACATTTTGGAACAAATTAACCGCACTAATCAAGGTATACCTGTATAATTTTGTTATCAACAATGGAAACTTCACAATTATGTACTTATTTAGTTTGCCACATATATTTACTGGATAATAGTCTCATATCACCATACTTGATATTTTTTTTTAAAATTCCAAATTTTAATAAACATTTTTGATTGACATCTTCATTCAAAGCAACATTAAATTCAATGTATACACCCTTTACCTGTCTTGTGGCAACATTACCTGTGAAAACTGGTTAAAAGCCACTTTTAATTTAAATTGGTAGTCAGAAATTTACTGAGAACAAAGTGAGAAATTTTAACATAAATTTCTAATCATCTTTCCTAAATGAACATTTGTTCCAGAAATATAAAAAATTTTTTTTTTTAAATCCTCTTCTTAACTGATGCTGTCAAACGTGGCAAATTATCTTGGAAAATTTTCAATGTCAAAAAGCCTTTATAAAATTAAATTAGGATCTTTTTGGTTTCTATTCTAAAGCCTTCACAAGAATTTGTCATGCAAATATTTTATTTTAACTTCCTATCATGAAAAACCAATTCTGTTCTGTGATACTTTTTCTCAATTACTTCCAACTATCGCACTGTTCACAATACACTGTTATACATAAATAATTAGAACTTGTTAAAATCCCAAAGTGTAAAACATCTCTAGCACAAAAATTTGCAAACCACTTTTGACACATTCAATCACTCACAGTACCTTCTCCATAAACTACACTAATATTTATTTTGGTGTTTCAGTCATATCCCTTTCTTAAAATCTTTTTAAAAAGGGCATAATATACCAAAAATATGCTAATTTTGACAATTTTATTTTTTTAAGACATGCTGATATGACAGCTGTCATAATGCAATCAACAATTTTTGAATGAAGTTAGTTAAAACTAAATGCTCCTAATGTCATCTAACAACAAAAACAGAATAAACTTTACCTAATAGATTTCACAGGTTTCCAATTGTGGCAATATACCCAATACATCATGTTGCTCCAAAATATATTCCTGAAGTACTTTTTACTTATGGAAGATGGATCAATATATAATCAATTGTTTTGAAAAATTCTATCTGTAGAGTCAATGTATTAATATTTTTTTGTCATCACTTTTCATATTCATTCAGTGATTCAAATGAAATCTATAAGAACAAGCAATAAGGAACAGTAGATTGGAGAGATTATTTCAAGATTGGATGTTTCTGATGCTTATGTACCCATTTTTAACAGATTTTCAATCAAGGTCTATTAATAAGTTGAAAATATAAGGGGTCTTTTTCATAAAATAGCCACTTAGATACAACCAATACAGTTTACAGTAAGATTCTTAAAGGCCATTAATGCATGTCATTTCTTGTACAATGTGTATAGCTAAAATAGATCATTTTTATAACAGATTAGTGAAAATTGTTTTTGTCTACAATAAAAGATGACCTCAAAGAGCCTTAAACTAAAATATGGTTCATCATTTTTGTCAATTGTATTATTCAATTCACTAAGAAATATAGTATATATACCTTTCAAACAAGATAAACAGACTATAAATTTTAGAAACGGTAATACCAATAATATTTAAAAGATTATTCAAAGCAATTTCAAGTGTCCAATTAGAAATCATCAACCAAAACTATCAATATAGGTGTCTTCATTTTTTTAAGTGTTTCCTGCTGGCTGGTTATCTATGTATGCATCACACATACAGGCTGCACCAATGGAGCTAGAGGGCTGAAAATTGAAACATTTAGTCTTTATTATATCTAGAAAAAACATTGTTTTTTTTAAAATCCCCCCTCCGGCAGTGTTCACGCTTGTTTTTTTATTTAAATTTGGACTTTAGTGATCACCACCAAACAAAAGGCGAAAGAAGTAATTTATTCATCGATCACTCTCAATACGGCATGCTGCCAGAAGATGCTGGTCACATGACAGTTTTCTATTGAGTGACTAACCAGACCGGTTTGGGATATTGATGTTACAGTAAGATTGTGAAACTAGTGA
Organism: Architeuthis dux; assembly: GCA_006491835.1. Lineage (NCBI taxonomy): Eukaryota > Metazoa > Mollusca > Cephalopoda > Oegopsida > Architeuthidae > Architeuthis > Architeuthis dux. The sequence continues at coordinate 10,635,555 of VCCN01000158.1, read as the reverse complement.
TTTCATAAAATCCCTGAACATTTCAGTAATTTCATGAAATCCCTAGTTTCGCAATCAGTATATCAATATTTAACAAGCTTGTGATGCTGACCATTACTACTGTAATGAGTTCGATCCTCACTGGATGCCCCAGTACTGTGGCCTAAGCTGTATATATACACTGAAGCAGAATATACTTGATATTTACTTTAAGTTTAGCCTAGTTTGAAACAAGGCCACAGTAGTGGGTACTCAATGAGGATCAAACTCATTACAGTAGTAATGCACAGCAGCACAAGCTTGTTAATAATTACTACATTGATTGTGAAACTAGAGATTTCATGAAATACTGAAATGTTCAGGGATTTCACAAAATCACTAGTTTCAAAATCTTACTGTAACATTGACATTACCAATAAGAAAAAATTACCTAGATGTAGAATTAGTTATATCATTTTGTAATGAAAAAATTGCAAATTGAAAATGTGTTCGACACATCAAAAAGGTCACTTGTACATTAGATTTGACCTTAAATATGAAATGAAAAAAAAATATAAAATTCAGTCTGAGACTATGCTAGAAAATAAAAAAATGAATATTAAGAACAAATGTAATTCTGAACAAGGCCTTAGACAATAAAAATTAATTTAATAAAACAAAATCAAAGCAACTTATTTTCACATACATACTTTATAATGTATTACAGGTAATGAAAAAATTAGATCAACAACTGAGGTTATTTCTGGGGAGGGGGGCAGAAGAACCAAGATGAGTGTCTATACATTCATCTGGGCTCAAAATCCAGGTCAGCACTGCTTAACCTATTTTCCACCCTGGTCCATCTGTTGAATAATCTACAAATCCTGATTTAGATAGGAAAAGTTTGAATTCATAAGAAGTTAAGGCTATATATAAGTCACTCTTGTAACATACATTCTGAATATACATGTGTTACCGGTAAAAAATGTGAAACCTAGGCATTCTATAGAATGCCTAGCATTTTTTGGCAAAGCATGAAATAAGCTTATTTCATTCTGACTTTATATACTTTACCTAGGGATTTTAATAGAATACTGTGGTATTCTATAGAATGTCTAGCATTGTTTAGGCAAAGTATAACATAATAGACAATAGGGATTGGACACTTTATTAATGCATTGAAATCTGTAAGACCTAACCCAATTAAAATACAATAGACAACAGAGATAAGGAAACTTTATTAGCAAACTGGTATCTAAAATCTAAACTAAATAAAAATATTCTGATGAACATTGCATCATTTTAGTCTATTTATTGCTGCACTCTGAACTTGAATGACATTTTGAATCTCATAGTACATTTTTCTGAACACAAAAACATTTTAGTTTGACACTATCTTACACATACACTTAACAAATCCTTGTCCAGTTCCTGTAGATTGTTGTGCTGCAGCTGATCTGAGTGAAATTTGTTTATCCATTGAATGTCTTCCAATGTCAATAAAGGTTTCTTGCACACAGAAGACAGCAACCTTGTATAAAGCTGTTTTAACACCTCTTGTGTCGTGCCCAACCAATAGACATTGTCCTGGATATCAATGATGACAGCCAAAATATATTAATGCTAGACATTCTTTAGAATACCTAGGTAATCTATTAAAATCCTTTGGTAAAATATATATGGTCATTTCCTGTGTAACTGTATTAGACAAATGGCTCATATTTTTATGAAAAAAAATTAAGATATATTATCATCAGTTTGTTGATTTTTAAATTACTGTATATTTTTGAATAAGTCAAGTTTTTTTTTAACCTAAAAAAGTAGCCTAAAATTAAAACCTCGGCATAGTCAAGTCAATCATAAGAACAAAACTTTAGTGGACGAATGTCTGAGTGAGCGATAATATCAGTAAAGTCAATTCACACTCGCTTATTTCAACCGATGTATTTGTACTTCCACTGTGACTTGATTTGCCAGGTGATGTTATTGGCTGATAAATTAACACCAGAAGATGTAATCATTTTCCATGTTTTTTTATAAAAGGAAGTTTTGAGGTATGTTGATTTTAAGTGAAAAGCATCTATACGGACTGCCTATAATTTTGAGAAGGGTCATTCATAGTTTTTTGGACGATTGAACTCCTTGTTGTTTGTGTTCACATAATGTTATGGCCAATCCATTCTATGGCTTTCTTAGGTGTACTATCCAAACAAGAAAAATTTCTGTTTACCACCATCACATTCGGATAGTACACCTGAAGAAGGCAGTAGAATGGATCGTCCGAAACATCGTGTTAACAACACAAACAACAAAAAGGAGTTCAATCGTCCAAAAAACACTTTGAATGCTTCTATACTGGTTTGTCATTTTTCTTTGCTTTTCTTTATACTTTAATAAATAAAAGATTACATTTACAAGCTATCATTTATTTATATTTAGTCGGTGAGTTTGTTTTGTTTTTCTCATAAAGGCAAAAATCATTAAATGTCTTGATTATGGTTTTGGGCTTGACTTATATTCAAGTGGTCCGATTTACTTGGCATTTCTACTCTAATTTGACCTAGTCACACGGTCGACTTATATTAAAAAATATAAGTTAGTTTTAAGGGCTTTGAAATCTAAATATACATTACACTTAATCTTGGGCAAGTAGTAGCACAACAGCAATATCAAAAATCTGCTAAAGATAGCAGATAAGCATTTGCCATTCTCAATTCCACTGATAAATGAAATTGTTTTCTGTGTTTAGGCTAAGTTAATGGCTAGACTTCTTTTCTTAAGCGTTTTAATGCAATACTTTACTACTACAATTGAGGAGAGTTCAATCAGGCTTAGAGAAAAAGTTGAGTTTGGGATTGTGTGGAGAGATCAAAACATGATTGGTTCTTACTTAAAATTTATATTAATTATCTTTAAATTCAGAGGAAAGATTAAGTAGGATGAAAGTTGAATTCGTTTAAAATATATCTTTAAAAAAAACCCCCCAAAACAAACATCTCAAAATATAAAAGCACCGTTTTTATTGAAAGGTAAGATAAGCATTATCTGTTGACATGTACCCGTCAAATTATTGGTTATATAATTGTGTGTAGTCATAACATGGCCTACTTTAATGGAAACAATAACCCTTTGCTATTATATATCCATGACCTTGTGATGCACCTGGACACATCAGTGATGTTTTCCTGGGATCTTTGGGTGTTTCGACATCAGACACTCACCCATGTGATACAGCCAAGGTTGATCAAGCCCTGGTTTGTGCCCAGGTAGCACTATCACCCACAGCTTGATGCAACTTCTGTAGCCTCAGTGGCCAGCAATTTAGCACTAATGGAAAATAATGAAAAACCTTTGCTCTAATATAACGTCTATATCAATAGTTAGAGAGTTACAATTTAAATAAGTGTTTAAAACTCACCATCCCTATTGTGTGTGTATTTACCACATACCTTTCTTTTTGATCACAATAAGGTATTTTTTTTACTTCCTTGTGCAAAAGTAAATTATCTTTAAATATAAGTAGTTTGAGAAAGCAATTTAAACTTTATAATTTCAAGTCATTGAAGCCAGACCATGTAAATTTAAAGAGATTAATAATTTAATAACTATACAACTAGGTCATAAATAATAAATAAAATTCTAGCCCTTGCTTATTTGATGTCAACTTTAAATAAGTGTCACAAACATAGATTAAGTTTTCAAACAGAAACTTAGCAATGTCAGGCACAGCAAGAATATTTTTCACCACTTTGTGAAAGCCCTTCTCACCCAAATTTCAAATGCAAAGAATTATCCATTAAATAAATAGCTCTCTGAATTTTTTAGATAAGGAATCATTAATATGTATAGATTTTTCAGACTGTTGTCCTCTTGATTTATCTTTTAAACACCATTTTGGCTGTACCCTACAGCCTTTTTCAGGAGGGTGTAGTAAATGGGGAGGTTTTGGAATACTGGAACTCTCCCAATAGACAGCAGAATGAGGACATTCTGCCCCCATGCTCTGAAAATCTATACATATTAAAAAAAATTCCTTTCTGTTGTTTAGAATAATTTGATTTCGAAGTTCTTTATTCATTTTAATTTAAAAGAAATCATTGCAATATGACTAATATATTCACAATGAGACATTTCTTTTTTCTATTTTTATTTTTTGCAGGCCCATTAAAAAAAAAAACTGAAGGAAAAAAAAAACAAAAAAAAAAAACTTGAATTAATTTATCCAAATAACTTATCCTCCTGTAAAAAGAGTCATTTTATTAGAGAAAAGAAGTATGTTAACTTTAAAGTACACACTATAACTGTTTATTCTGTAAAGAGGATATCTAATTAAGTTATTCAACAATGATTAATTTGGAGTGATGATCCAATGCAATAATCCTCCATATCTCAGATCAGTAATACTGTACTGAATTTAATCTTTGCATCCCCTACTTTTGGACTTGTATCATACTAAGCAATGGTTATAAAGAACAAAAAAAAAAAAAAAAAAAAAAAAAAAAAAAAAAAAGAATCTTCAAGCTGTGGCGCATTGGTTAGTAAAATAGTCCTGCATACAATTACTACTGAAGTGATTTCAAGACCTACTAGGTGCTCCACTGTTGTAGCCTTATGTCATAATCAGCTAATTATAGTAAATACATTTATATAACCTTCATATAATGTTAATTTTTAAGAATAAAAGGTAATTTATTCAAATTATATTTAAAAGAGTTCTGTTAGCTTTAATATAACCCTCTTTACTCAAAAGAACCAGGCACTCATGTTTCAAGTTAAAAGAAAGCCAACTTAATTCAATCATGCAGCATAAAGCATAAACAGCAGTGAGGTGGCACTTTGATACTGGTTGCTAAAGTTAACCAAAATTAATGATTCTGAACTGGTATATGATCAAATCAGTAATTAGTATCTTTAAGGGACATTATGCAACCAGACACACATGATCTGTTATTTTGGGGTTGGGACAAATTATTTCTTGCCAAGCTGAACTGATTAGGTGTGCTGTTGGTTATCAGCAATAGTTTTAATTCGATGGTTAATTCTTTAAAAACTAAAACCACTTTTGTTTTTATAGTTACAACCATTAGCGGAGCCTGGTGAAATCTTGAGAATCAGTATGGCCAAACAATGCTTTACTTAATAAGTACCATAATCCGGGGTGACTTAGAATTTTCTTGCAAAAGTCACCTTTGAGTATTTCTGTGGGTATCAAAACTGCTGAAGCAGTGGTTTTTATTTTGATATCTGGATTAATGTCTTTACTTTCCAAATCAACTTGGTTTGATTCTGTAAGCAGAGTAGAATTTGTCTGCAGGCCACCTGAACACCTCTGAAGTGTATACAAAAGTGTACTGCCTGTTATTTCTCTCTTTCTACTCTTATTTGTATTATATATGTTTTCTTTGCTAACTTAAATAATTAATGTATACTAATTGCACAGAATTTTCATCTCTCTTATCTTAAACCCTTTTCGCTGATTTCGAGGTGACTTTGGACAATTGGATGTCCAGCTACTGTCCAATTTACAGGTAGTCAAGCTAATTTCCCCATCTAATTGTGCAGACTAATCCTTTCTCAAGTCATTTTCAAAAGTGACTAAATGGTTGTGTTTTTCATCCTGCTAAAAATTGATTGATTGATAACTTGTAATTTTATTAATGCTAAGCATAAAATCAATGTTTGAATTGGATTTGTCTAAAGTAACCCCAGGCCTGAGTGACTTTGGACAGCTCACATTTTGAATTGTGATGATCACAGAAATTGGTTCCCATGTGACTAGATCTCTATGAATTGCTCTAGGTGAGATAAACATTAGTGATTTTTCAAAACTATTTGTACCTAGTCAGTTTCATTTATCACTAAATATTTGTTCAAAGTCACGCAGGATTACAGTATCTACACGAGGCGCCTACATTAAAGTGATTGTTGGCAAGATATTCTTGAAAGCTATTGCTAGTATTCATATAAACTATATACACATAAATTGATAAACCAAGTTAAGTCCATAGCATGTTTTTAGCAGTTCATGTAGTCCTAAAACATTCATTAAGGAGCCGATACTTCGTAAGAAAGCCTCCTAACCGGCATACTACATCCAAATTCTTTGACTGTGTGATCTCAATAGCTTCCAGCCAAAGAAGCTGATCAAATGTAATGCAAGGTGTCACCAAGTTTAAAATATTTTCCTGATTTTGAATAAATGACAAAGAGGATAATCACTGTGAGAAACAGACTGCATGAATCCTGACCCACAAGGGTGATTTGGGTGAGACTGGGGTGTTAGAGAGATTTTATCAAAGTAGTTCTCTTGTAACTGCAAAAACACCTCCAAATCTTAGTGATATATTTGGTAAACATTTTTCACATGCTCATAACTTTTTTTTTCTTTCACTATACTTGCTTTAAAAACTCAACCAAAAACTTTGTTGCTGCCAAAAGGGGGTCACATAAGCATCTTTCTAAAATACTTTCTGCTGACATCTTTTTATAGTTTTATAAATTTTTAGGGGCCTCCACATCCCTTACTATCAAAATGCATTTCCCACAAAAGGCTAACTCATCCAGTGTCAAATTTATTCTTTGCTAAGATCTTAAAAAAAAAATAATCTAAGATATAACTGCTAGCTCAATTGCCTCTTTTTAAACAATTTGTTAGAATATACAAAACATAAAAATAAAACGACTGCTATGTTGCAGACAATCACTTATGGTTGTCAAACTTCTCAGCCAGTTCATGGCTAGTCTGCAATGAATTTTTTTTAAATTGTTTTTTTCTATACCAAGAAGAGACAACCATATTAAGACATTGCTTCTTAGATGCTCGAAATAGTTTACTTTCTTCGTTTGAGTTCTCCCATACAACTTTCAAAGAATGAGTAATCAATTTATACTAATAAACACCAGTGTGCTACAAGAGCACCCAGTTATAGTGCAGTGAAAAGTTTACTGGTCTTACACGCCCAGAGGGAACACAGTGTGTTCTGGAAACACGGTCTTGTGCTAGTATCCATTATACCACCAAGGTAAACATTACAGATTATGTAAAAGAAGTAAATAGCTTCGAGGAGCAATTTTTCATACTGTTATTATAACATCTATAAGTAAAATATCTCCCGCAAAGCTTCATCTTCAATTGCTTATCAATAAGAATTTACATAGACATTCTTACCATAACCTTTGCTCAAACATTTATTAGTATCCAATTATCTGTATCATCTTTCCAGCCATCAGTTTTGTAACATAATGGGTAGTTTTTTTTAACACAGGTTATAAAATACAAGCAATTTCTTTGCCTAATACAGTCAGCTATTTTTCAGTTTTCAGCATCTCCTATTCAAGCAATATTGTCTAAGCTCAGCAATAAGAAGTGTTTCTATCTATATTCATTTTATATTTCTAATCAAATTCCAATCAGATTATAATCACTTGTTTTTAAATTATATACACCATGAACAAATATCCAGTTTTTTTATTTTTTGTGCTATCATCATTAATATTCAAAACTTAAAACATTTAGGCTTTCATTTAACAACCTCTATTTATCCAGTATATGAAAATACAACTAATGTGCATAATTAATAATTTTAACTATACTTGAACCTGTCTTGATAACCTACAAAAACAAAACTAAATTTTCTAGTCAGATATATACTCTACTTAGAAAAGTATTTTTCTAATAAGTTTCAAGTATGATCCAAGTTTAGATTAATGTTCTATCGAATAGGTAGTGTAGTCATATAAAGATATTCTATGCATCATTAGCTGATAATGTTATCCACAAAAGCTTCATAGCTAATTAGATGATAGGATACAAAAATAAATGTTCCATAAAGATGTAAATACTGACAACTGTCACAACAGCCCCAATATTAATTTGTTGGAACAGCCAGCATGGAACAAACTCACAGGCATAAGCTTGTTACATCAGCATGTCAACCAGCTTGTTATTTGGGGTGATGCCAGATAGCTAAGTCTAAGACAGACTTAGACCAGAATGAACTAAATACACCACTTTTGTATTCTAGATAGAAATGCTTAATCACTTCAAATAGTATGTGTTCTTAAAAACAACAGAACGATTGTCTAAGAGTAACAAATCTAAGTAGAAGCAATATAGTTTTGCTTGAAAATAACTGAACCAATTTTCCAAATGTTTCTAAAGTTGATGAGTCATTAACAAATTTTAAAGTTTTAAGATCTAATGCTTGTAAGTACCATAATGGAATTTAAAATTAGTTGAAAAACACAGTACATGATTACTGTCACCAGGAGATACAAATATCAAAAAGTAATCTATTAAGATGTGTAATAAATAATTCGATCCAAATTTTAATTCATCACTTTTGAATTAAAATGCTCAAAAAGTAAGCACTAATAAATTGTAATGAGAGAACAAATGAAAATAAGAGCCATGGAGGATTTTACATCAGAACTGTCAACTTGGAAATAGTTCTGGTTGACTTTGATGACAAACATATTTTAGACTCAAAATAGAGCTACTCAAAGAAATGTAGACAAAACAGCAAACATGCTCAAAGATTTTATTAATGGAACCGAAAAACCTTCATGATAAGCCATCTAAATAGGTCACAAAAATGAGACTGCAGCCTTAGCTTGTAAATAATGCGGACCATAATTGTTCACATGATAAACCCGTTCAAACAATTATAAATATCCAGTTTTTCAGAGTGCAATCTGAATATTCTTAAAATTCCATTATTTATCATAAATCGGCTACATTCTGCTTTTATCATTTTCACTCATCCTTTTTTCAATCATGAAAATGTTAATTATATGTACAAAATGTTGAGTTTCTATGAATGAGATTCTTCCCAAGTTAGAAATGTTATCCAACCATCTTGTCAATGCCATTTTATTCTTGTTCAGAAATTTAGGCAAAAATCTTATTGATCAATTTACAAACTTATAAAATTCAAAATACAGAAGTACCCAAAAACTCAAAGTATTTTGAAAACACACACACAGTATTTTATGTAAAGATATTCGGTGCATGTGTTAGTTACACGTACCTTAAAAGTCACTCAGTAACTGGGATATATACTGAAGTTAAGCGTAATTATGAATTTATCATCACAGAATTTCAAGTTTAATACAACTTTAAAAACTTATCAAATTCAAGGTAATGCTTTGTTAATCTCTCCCAGTCAATGAAAAAATATAAAGAACAGAATGAACGAAATATTTCATTGGTAAATACAAAAAATTATTTTACTGAATTAAATTGACTAAGAAATCATACATCTGTCAAGTTGATATTACTATTTTTTCATCTGTCACTCACCAGAGAAGATTTTATGAAATTCTTTCACTAGGCAAAAATACTGAGTTGTGAAGAAGTCTATAAAATTACAAGCCTTACAGAATGATTACTGATTCACTGATGAAAAAGTGTGTGTGGGGGAGGGGGGGATTAATCACGTGCTTGAATGACAATGACCTTTTTTTCCTTCATAGTTCTTTGATGGTTTTTATTTTCTCGGCACGTGTAAATTCTTCAAATGTTAGAACAATCAATATTAAAAAAATTCAATATATTTTTTTTTTTTAAATCAGCGATAAAAATGCCCTCAGTCACACAAACACTACCAACAACAGAGCAATAAGAAAGATCACCCAAAGACTATATAATTAATAGAAAACATTTTTCAGAGTTCATTTTACTAGCTAAACGAGCTGTAAAATGCTTCCGAACATTGAAATGCACAATTGAACTGACCAATAAAAATTAGAGAAAACTCTAAAGAAATTAAAATTTAAAAAAGAAAAAAAAATTTAAATATGGGCGAATAAATAATTAAGTAGTGTCAATTTTAAAAGAACAAGATAATGATTAAGCATTCTTTTACAAAACAGTTACTTTCAAGCCAAGAATAAGTGAATGAATGAATGGGAATATCAGTCTCAGACACATCAAAAATGGGTTAGGTAAGTAATTTTTTTTATTTTTTTAAAGTGACACCTTTCCGTGCTACCAAAACGTAAGGAATCGGCAGAATCATAAGTATAAAACACCATAAAATTACACTCTAGGTTTAAATAACATAAAATTTCGACCAAAAGAAATTCCAAATGAAAACCAGGGGGAAAAAGACTAATTGAAGCTCTCGACTTTGACGCTCGTCGTAGTTGTCGTTCACGATGAGTAGCTTAAGTTGACTGCTACACACGGAACCTTAAAAGGAAGAATGGTGAGCAAATCTAAATCATAAGATCATCAAAAGACGATGTATTGCATTTATAGAAATGTTGAAATCATGCAAATAAGAAAATAAAATATGATATTCAGATTTTTATACACGTAACACGTGTATTACTTCCATTTGATTTTATTCAGAACAGATGTTAAGTGTAAAAGATTAATGAAAATTAATCAATGCCGAAATAAAGGATATCCAAAAAAGAAAGCAAGAACACTAGAAACATGGATTTTAGAAACATGAAATGCAATGTTCTTTTTTTTACAATAAAAAGACATATGCAAGGAAATTTAGCCACAAAATGCTCAAATATGTATAGGAGTAAATACAAAACTGAAAGTTATCAAAAAAAATAAATAAATAAATAAAATAACCAGTTGCCAGTTGATCTTTTTCCTTTTCAGTTTTTAAGGGTAGCGCTTTAATACTAGAACTTTATATAGAAAAATATACTGGAAAGAAATAGTTTGACAAAGAAAAGAGGGATTTTTTTTATATTTCTATTCTTTCAAGGAATCTGATCTTAAAAACAAACAAACAAAAAACGATTATGATGGGGAAAAAAACGTCAATCGAATTTTTTTTAAAAAAGATGCATGATTTAAAAAGAAAACAGAAAGACTGGTGCACTACCAAAAGATATTAAGATTCACATTAACGTTGGATGATATCGACCAGTAGACATACATATAATGCACGTAAACCTTCTGGAAGGATTGGTTAGACATACACATGGCACCAGAGATGCGCTGAAGATATATAGTGGGCGGGTGGACTCGAACTAAAAGACAGGATATCCCGGGGGTGATTACTACTAAGTCTACTAACACATATTGTAAGCCTATTTCAAAATTATCATCATACATAGAAATAAGTTATAAGTTGAGGTGGAAATAAATGAGTTAGTCCTCTTAAAAATAATCAAAGGCAAAATTAATGAGCAAATAACGAGAACTCTCAAGATTAATTAATAATAAATGTAATGCACACGAGTGAGAAGGGTTCGGTTTGCTAAATGTAATTAGAGTCTCGCGTTATTAATTAGACTATGATTAACAAAATTGTCCACTACACTAGTTACGAATTAAATAGGTTTCGAAATATGCAACAGTAGACGTCACATAGTTACATCATTTTTCTTAAAGATATTATTTTAACACTAATAATCGACGAAGCACGTTTAAATGAGAACAATATTGACAAACTAGTTAGCTAACGCATTCATTACATTTCGCAAGAGCGAATCAAATGTCACATATTTCAACAAAACTAACAAGAAAAAGCTAGCCTAATTTTATATTCTTTGACTATCTCGCTCGATGGAAGAGTAGCCTTTTTCGGCATTTGATTATAGCTTTATTTTGTTACTTAGCCAGCGGAACCATCATCTTTCTTCAATATTAACTGATCCAATAAATTTTAAAATATCTGCTTTTTTTCGTGAAAGAATTTAAACTGATAAATAAGCAACAGGTAGGATCCAACTAAACGACCTCTCCATTTCTGAGCTTAAATTATTTTTTACTTAATATTCATAATAAAATTATGAAATTAACATTAAAGTACAATTTTAGATTTCAGAAAGAATCAACGTTAAATCCAAATTCTTGCAAGCTAACTTAAACTTAGTGAAATAATGTTAAAGAAATGTTAATTAGTGAAGAAATATCACTGATAATTTTAATTTTCCTAAACCAAGATTGAAAGTTTCAAAACATTAATAAAACATAATTACATTAAGAAAATTATGCAAGTGAATCACAAACAATTCTGACCTTTATAATTATCTTGTAAAAATATTCAATTTTGAAGAGCGGTTACTGAAATATTTTCACTGGAGGGGTGTGTGGCTAGTAATTTTAATACATGTTAAATGAGATCACTATCCTAATAAATAAATAGGGAATAGCATTTTATTATTTAATTCAGTGGTGGATTTTATAAACAATTTATCATGAAGAAATGACACGCTTTGACGTAAAAAACAAATTTTTAAAAAATTACAGAAAGATCAACACAAAATTGAAAATGAAACAATATCACAGATTATTCCCAATGAATGAGTAATGACAATATATATTATTTGTATATATTTTTAATTTAAATCAAATATTGGTTATTTTTACAACCAGACCTAATTTCAAAAGAGACTTACTTAAATTTAAATAACAATACATTAAAAATGCTAATCAGAAAATTAAAAAAAAACGTCAATAAGCAAAAATCATTCGACTGTTCCGTTTAAAAATCAAGTGATCACAAAGTGAGGGATTAGATTAATGAGTATACAGCTATTTCAATATTTTGAATATATATAATAAATGATGTTTAAATTTTAAAGACGTTATAGTATAAAAGAAAGCCTAATAATCAACTAATTTAGGATATAAAAACTGATGCATAATAGAGATCTTTATACCGAAATCTTTAGCACCGATCCCTCATTTTGTAACCACCCTGTACCGACTGACTCATTACTCATAGCACCCGTACATGTGCTTACGAAGATGTTCTTTGCTCTGATGTGGGTTACCTACTAACCCAACCGTCTTACTTCTCTTACAGAACTTCCGGTACAACCATATCTGTCAAGTTACCCAATATCAAACCTCTTATCACAGATATCAAAGCGAAAAACATAAATTTCTTCAACGATTTTTAGCTATTCCAACTGTCGTTTCGTTAATTTATACAAAATGGCGACTGGGTTTCGTAGTCACTGTCAACTTCGGAATCCAACTCCGTCAGCGTTAGCAAGAGAAATGGCAGCACTATAGATGATCAGATCACTTACCTGAGGGGTGGTAGCCTGTAATTGTTTTTGAAATGCATCCCTTTCCCTTTCAACTTCAGCTAATTTCGCCTGAGCAAGACTGTAAGCATCTTGAGTCTCACGTAAGGTTTCCATCAACTTGTCGCGTTCATCCAACATGTTAACCATAAGCTGTTCGAAATTGGCGTCATCTTGAGAGCCCTGAGACTCCCGATCATTCGACCCATCCTCCGAAATCGTTGGCATCACGTCGCACATCATCTTGGCTGCTTTAAAATTTGAGAAACTTCATTTACTTAATAATAAAAAAAAATATCGGAGTCGAACGGCTCTTTAAAGTAAAACCCCACCACCGCCACCGCTATTTAAGATCATTCACTTAGTGAGTAGTGTTGTTATATTATTCCAAGGTAGTCCACACACTCCGCAGAGTTCCGCCTACGGTTATCCATACTTTCTGCTGCACAAAATCCCAGTCTTCCTGTTAAAGTTCATCAGCAAAAACATCTTCCCGATCACACATTTACCCAATTAGAATAAATAAGAGTCATGTTGGGCTCTCAGGTCTCTTTTCTAACGGGGTCGTTACGCATCTCCCTCACACAGAGACCATTTTGGAAGCCATTTTTCTTCCTCATAAATTGTGTCATTCCCATAATGCATCAAAATGGCCTCTCTAGTGTGATTCTTTGCCACTTGATGGCGTTATTCATAATGTAGCAGGAGCCAAGCGCCCGACGCTGCTGCTGCTGCTGCTAATTCTCATTATGATAACGATGACGACGACGATGATGATGCTGCTCTTGTTGATGCTGATTATCGACTCGATGCTATCCAACCGACACATTCAACAACACAATAATTTATCACAGCTGAAAGCTATTTAACCGGTATTCGGCTGCTAGGCAGTTATTTGAACGAGAATACAACCTTCTAAAGCATTTTCAAACCCCTGTCGCTTCATGCCAATATAAAACATTGCACTTTTTCGATATCCGCTTCAATATCTCCCGAATTTAGTACAAAGTCATTATTTCCGAGCAGGCGAACCGGTTGGCTGCTTGTTATGCTGGCTAGTAGCAGCTGGCCGAATGCATTAATCGTTCAGATAGACGCAATCAGCGCCGTGTTAATAGCCTCTTGGGCTTGACTCGGCTAATCATGCATTGTTTTGTTACTAACAAACAGCAGGAAACATTGAAAAAGACTCAATAAACATGAGAAGGTTTTTTTAACAGCTGTTAGGCAAGATTTTAATCAATATGTTGAAATGTCAAAAGTCTCCAAGAAAGGGCGACGAATTAAACAGCAAAGGGATCTGCTCACAGGTAAGTCAAAGTCAAGAGTTCTTCTTCGTTATGTCGATTAATTATTATTCTGAACTTGAACTACAACCGACCGTTAATGATCGACAAATAACCAAACAGGACCTTGTTGTTTTATTTTTACTTTTTATCCAAAATATTCACAAGTGTCTACTATGATCGTTTCGCTTTTTGTTTTCTTTTTAACAGCAATCTCATTATTTGGGATTTATTTATTCCAGTTTGAAATCAGGCATGACAATAATTTTACGAGAGCTGTCTGTCGCTTTTGTGGTTATCAAAAGCAACAATATTATTTTAGACCAGAGTTGGTCATTAATTTTATTTCGCAGAAAATGTGTTTTGGTAATAATTGCTTAAGTAAAGTTTATACTACTTTATTTGGCTATTGTAAAATATGTCAATTTCATATGGTGGCAAGTTTATTTTAGTGTGTTTGTGCCAGATGGGATGATGATTATTAGCTAGTTTAGGCCAGTTTAGTTTAATCAGATTACGATAAAAAAATAAAATGAATTTGGTCAAAGTGCACCTCATGGCTAAAAAATAAATAAACCGAAACTTAAAACATTATCCTGCCTCATCTCCCTCCAAATATTCGTAATAATCATCGCAGGTGATTAGAGGATGAGATTTTATATGATTCGATATTATAATCTCTTATCTGGATGTGGGAAAATCCAACGTGGCTGTTTTTATTCAAAACAGAAACAATTATTAGGTTTACTTCGTTGGCACTTTATGCCAGAACCCTCCAGGTCATCCGTGGCCGGGGAATGAAAAGTTATGTTTTCTATAGTTTTGAGAAGGGTGCTTGAACATTCAAATTAGTTCTTCGGACGATTGAACTCCTTGTTGTTTGTGTTGTTAACACGACGTTTCCGCCGATCCATTACATATCCGAATGTGATGGGTTAAACAGAAGCTTTTTTTTTTTACTATAATGGAGGCAACGCTTATAATGTACGATTTGAGTGTTGTTTTTTTTATCCTTGCCTTGTCAGGTTTGGATATCCATACCTTGTCCTTGTTGAGTAACGGAAGCCATATCGGGTTGAACTCCGCACTTGTTATGTCTAGTTGCAGGGAGCGATCTCATTGCAATTAAAGAGGTAGTTATGGTCAACCCCTGATGCCTGAGGCCTCCTCAAGAGAAGTGCCGAGGGATCTAGACATTTTTTTGTTTCTAGCCTCACGTATGCATGTAGGGTAGGGTGGCCATCTCCAAACTTCCAAAAGGAGGGCACTCTAGCTCTGGGGTCTGCGGACCACGGGGAGTCCACGAGGGGGGTGCATTTACAAAAAGGAGGATATTGCAGACTGAAAAGGACTCGAACAGATTGACTCTCTTAGACGTGTTGTTAATGATGAGTTGTAAATATATAAAAGTTTTGTATACAATATACAAATACTTAGAAGAATTGTTGATTTGTCAAATATCACTTTAATATATGAATGCGGTTAATTTTTGTAAAAAAGTTTTCCGAACAACAGACTGGCTGACCCTCTCCCACATGTTGACAACGTGACTCTACACTGCGGCTCATCAGCAGTGTTGACAATGGCAACATGTAATAAAAATACATTAACAGTTAACAACTGTTAATGTATTTTTATTATATGTAGTTGCCGTTGGTGTTCACTTCCCACTGTTCTAAGTATATCTTAGGTAATTTTTTTTCAGTCTGACCCCCAAAAAGAGGACATTAATGTCCAGCGCGACCTTGTGCCGGACGGAAGACAGTGTTTAAAAGCCGGACTGGCCACCCTAGTGGCTCTATAAAAGTTTCTAGTAAAAAATAAAAATTACCTTTTTACTTAGGGTCAAGAAGCAAGGATACTGATGACCATGATCATATTTGTAACTTAAAGTTAATACGACTCAACTGTGAAGATTCTGTTGAGAAGATAGGAAACAATTAAACAAATGTCTCTGCTGTTAGTCAATTTTAAAATTGGTTTAGTGGATTAAAGATCAACAAAAATACTGATGACAAAATTTATGCCAAAGGAATGAGTAACTTGATTTTTGGAATTTGAACCATGACGCCAGCATCAATTAACTTTAAACAGGTACGTGAAAAGAAAGTAATCATATTTATGAAATAATTAATGATTTAGTGGCCCAAGTTCTCTTAGCTTAGCACAACACAAGGCTAAAAGGTGTGTGTGTGTGTGTGCCTTCCTTGAAAATTCGCATTCAGTCTTGAATTTCACCTGTTCTCAAACACTGACCACTTGTGACAGTGGTAGATACACAACTGATGCGCCTAGTGGTCACCTGTCACTTTATTAGGTTGTTCAATATGAAAATGCCAATATCTATCATTTTTATTGAAAAGAAAATTAATTTAAAAATTAAGATGAAGGATAATAGTTGTCAAAAATGAATAATAATGCCAATTTTTTGTTACATAGACAAGCCTTCTAACGCCTGATTTTCTCATCTTATTTGTATGAGTTCATTATGTAGATCATTGAGCTGAAGCTGCAAAGAATATAAATTTCTCATTTGGAGACAATGTTGTTTTTTGTTAGAGATTTTTAGTTTAGAAAACTAGGAGCCAGGATAGAGGTCAGCTGAAACCAATAATCGGTGATGATTTTGAAGGCAGTAATGAAAAATGATTCAAAAACCTCTGCTCTCATGGCACACTTCAATGTATCAATTGGAACCATTTTAAATTCATTTCAGAGCTTTATGGGTGAATTCTATTTCAATGGGGAACAATGGTTTGCATTTACCGTTCATATGAAATTGATCCATTTAAAAAAAATCTTTTTAATCAGTTTTGAAAAATGGATTTTTATCATAACCGGATAAGATTTTTCACAATATATATATATATATATATATATATGGCCAAATCACATTGGATACACCATTTCTCGTATGATAACCAATGTTAAGCGACATCAAACCTGGTCATTATCCAGATAGGTGACCGTCTGAAAATACCAGGTGCTGTATGCAGCAACAAGATTGTTCTGTGGCCTTCTTAGCCTATGCCCTGCCGTTGATTAACAGAACATCTTGCCAAGCTAGGACCGGACTGTGCACCTGATCCTTTCTCACAGACATGCTGCTCCATGGAGGACACATGACAGTGTGCTCTCCTAGGAGCCGCCATACTTGTACAATCGATTGGCAACAATCATCATCATTTTACAATAGCTGGATGGAGATGTGATGCTGAAACATCAATTGAGACCATGTCATCATTCCAGATGATTGGTTGGTGAAACAGGTATGGCTTCCTTCAAAGTGGTCAAACAATTAATGCCCATAAATATGTAGACTAACTTGAAACAATGCATTGAAAATGCAAACAATCAAAGCTTGGTTTGGTAAATAGAAAGAATGTCATTTTGCTGTGTAATGCCTGTCCTCATGTTACAAAAATGAGTTGAATCAGTTGAAGATAGGTATTTTATTGTATGCTGCTTATTCACCAGCCTCTCTTACAGATTACCTGTTAGAAACTATCAACATAGCCTGACTCGCTTAAAAACTGAAAACTATATATGTATATATCGCGTGTTCAGGTTGCATCAATGGAGCCAGTGGGCTGAAAATTTAAACATTTAATCCTTATGTCTAGAAAAAACTTATTTTTTTCCTTTTTCTTTTTAAATCTCACTCCCCCCCCCAAGGTTTTTAGTGGCGGGTTCAATTTGAAATGTAAGTTTATGCTAAATTGGTCCCTTAGTTTGTGTCTGAAAGTGTTCATGCTTGTTTTTTTGAAAATTCGGTCATTTTAGTGATCCAACAAAAGGCGAGAAAAGTAACTTATTCATTGATCTCTTCTTTTTCCAATTTTTTAATTGATCACCCCAACACGACATGCTGCCAAAAGACATTGGTCACGTGACAGTTTATATTGTGACTAACCAGACCTGTTGTTTTTTAACACTTAGACCAACTCCTTATGTGCAAGAACTTCTCCAATCAGGATCAAATTGAAGAAGTCTTCTATGAATTTATCAATTCATTGATTAAAGAATTCTTTAGAAAGAGAATTTTTAACTTGCTACCAAGGTGGAATAGTGTATAGATGCTATGGGGGAAATGTTTTGATTGAATAAATCCTTTTTTTTCTTTATTTTGTTTGAAGAAATCAGCAATTTGATATCCAAATAATTCATAGAACGACATGTAATTAAGGATTTTAGAAAGTGCTTTCTACACTCGTATAGAAAAAAACAAACATGGTTTCTGTGTATATATGGAAATGTTGAGTCCAATGTAGCCATTAGATTCAAACAATGTACTACAGTAGTGCACACACACAGGTGATTATAGTAGAAAATGATAAATCAATGTTTCTTTATGTATATTCTAAGCTCCCTAAAGTGATTATAAAAAGTCTTTTTGGGTTTCAATTTCATTTTCTTTCTTGCATTAGTCGTGATTTAATTATAACAATAAAATCAATGTTAGAATTGTATTATCTAAAGCAGATGACTTTAATTTGCATGATAAACTCATTGATATATTTATAGAACTCATTGATTCTTATAGAATATTATAAACTAGTTAATCCCTGTGAAAAAAAATCTATATTTGAGATGTTTTTTTGTTTTTTTTCAAAAAGAAACTACAAAACTTCTTTCAGTAGAAGAGTACATTGTTTCAAATGGTGTGTGGGTGATATTTTTATGAGCAAAATTGTTACTTTATGTGGAAGCGTCCATTGTTACAAACAGAAACAGAAAAAATCACACTGTTCATTATATAATTAAGAGTTGATATAAATAGATCCTGGAAAAGAAAGGGATTTTTGTATCAATAAAAAGGAAAGCAGTGTTAACAAATCTCCTAACAAGCAAATTGAAGAAATGAGTGGTTTAAAATAAAATATAATCACACTTGATATTTCAGTTTCATGAGGATTACCAAATAAGAAATATTTTTCCAATGCTAACACTTAAATTCTTGTAAATAGCTCTGAAAATCAAGAGGAGCTAGTTGATGCTTAAAAACTTTAGTATTTCATCCAGAAAATACTCTTGATCTGATAATCTTTTAATCAACCAATCCATCACATAATTATCATCTTCCAAATTATGAACCGTCAACATAGGTTTCTTCAGTTTTTAAGTTGGTTTGGCTGGCTGGCTATCGATGTATATATCACATGTATAGGCTGCTCCAATGGAGCTAGAGAGCTGAAGATTTTAACATTTACACCTTATTATGTCTAGAAAGAGATGTATTCTTTTGTTGAAATTTCCCCCCCAAAATAAGTTTTTAGTGGGGGGACCAATTTAGGATAAACTTACATTGTAAATTGAATCCTAGTTTGTGCCTGGCAGCATGCACACTTGTTTTTTTTCGAAAATTTGGACTTTTTAGTGATCACTGCCCGACAAAAGGTGAGATAAGTAATTTATTCTTGCTTGTTTTTTTTTTAAAATTCACACTTTTTAGTGATCCAACAAAAAGTGAGAGAAGTAACTTATTCATTGATCAACACCGACACAGCATGCTGCCAGAAGATGTTGGTCATGTGACAGCTTCTATTGAGTGACTAACCAGACCTGTTTGTTATTTATCTTATGCATATAATTATAAAGTAACAGTATACTGAAAATAAATTAATCTTTTCTCCTTTGTTTCTTTCTTTTCTTTTTTTTTGTCAATTTGACATTTTTACTTGCACTTAAAGACCCCATGGACCATACATTTCACTTCAGTAAGCCAAAAGGTTTTGTTGCAATGTTAAAATGAAAATATTCTTTGTTCTATTAGCCCTTTAGGCATCACCATCACCAAATTGCGAACACACACACACACACACACACACACACACACACTCAGTCAGTAGATGATATATACGAAAATACAGCTAGAAATATGCTGTGCATATGACCACTAGCTGGCACAGATATATTGGTATAATTCTGAAGTAAAATACTGTGATCGTTCTAATCAAATTTTTGCCGTAATTTCAAAGTAAAAAATGCAAGATTTTTGTAAAATGGTAAGAAAATTGTACTAAAAATTCAAAAATCCAAGATGGCCACCACCTAATGATTTCATCATATGCAAATTAGATAATATTTTTTCCAACATAAACCTTGCGCCATACTGATCATTTCATTTCTGTATAGCAACCTTCTATCAAGAACCATTCTCCCGCTATAGCCCTTCAAAAAACATAAAGTCAAATTTACAAAGTGGTCCTCAAAGACTTGGTGCCTAAAGGGTTAATTGATAAAGATAACAAGCCATGAAATAATCTTGCAAGCACTGAAGATTTCTATGTTTTATTTTTGTTTTTTTAAATACTAATTTACACTACTATTAAAATGAGTAAAACTTAAAAGCCTCAACTCTTTGAACCATCGTGAGTTAAATTTCATTCCATTGTTTGTTTGTTTTTTGTATCTTTGTTGGTATCTACGTGGTGGGTCGTTTTTTACTCACCAAAAAGGGCTGGCTGCGCACACCTGCAAAGCAGGTGTAGTCCAGCATTTTTTTGCAGTTACGGCAAAGCAAAGGCTCTCCATTTTTATTTGGGGACGAATGCTCTTTTTTAGGGACTTTAAGCCTGTGGTGAGCAAAATTATGGGACCACTTCCAAAGCCTAGGCAAATGTCCAAGGTATTTTTGTGCCAAGGGATATTTTCCCTGGACACCCCCCTTCTTCATCCCGAAATGACATCATAACTAACGGGTGCAGTCATTCATACTAAAAATGTTGTGTCCAGAGGCTACAGACAACACTTTTTGAATGTAGACACCCTCTCTGTTGATGTGCAGTGGCAGTTTTTAGGATTTTTGAAAATTTTCATTTTAAGGCCAAAAATGCTCAGTGTGCATAAATCCAAAATGAGGAATCTATCTAGAATCCTTTCATTGTGATTTAAATGGTCAAATGCAGGCTTAAATCACTGCATGCTGATGCAGGCTCCAGATTTAGATAAAATCGCATTCATAAATTTACCGGATTATACAAGACACATGAAGCTGTATAGTAAAAAGAAAGGTGTAAATAATTACCAGCATTTCAGAAAATTTTATCAGAAATCCTTACAAAATTTTAATAACACTGTAGAACAATGTGCAGGGATAACTGTTGACACGAGGAAAAAATTAGCATAATTACTCCCCTCGTTTTTATATCTTTATAGGCCCCTATATGATGATTCCAATTTAGACTCCAATGTAAAGCGTCCATCCTTTAAGAGATAACTCCCAATGGAGAAGACATGGTTTCTGTTGCATGCGTCAGCAAGTTTCAAGTCAGACTCCAATGTACATGCACTAAAACAGAAAACAAACTTGCACAAATCAGACAAAATATTTCACACCCTTCTACCTCTAAAAGTTCTATAAGATGTGAAACATCTACTATGTAAAATATTTCAAAACCATCCAATACTTGAAACAAGTATGTTTAATATTATGAGATCTGAAAACTCTAATTATCCGATTATTGCTCCAGCTAATCCAGTTGGAAGTAACACTTGCTTGTTTAATTGTATTTTTCAAATACTTCTTCACACCAAAAGTTTTTTTTGCTACAAATCCCCTCTGGAATAATTAATAAACTTTCCCCACTGTCAAGATAATATCTACAATGAACTTTTCTTGAAAGCTATATTCAAGTTAGAAACCGGGGCAGGAGTACTAAACTTGTTAGCTAAAACTATACTGGACCCTGACAGCATGACATTAATTTGTTTTTTGTAAGTTATTGGTAATTATATATCCAATCTTGAGGGGACATCAAGAGAGATATTCAGGTTATTATATAATACAAAACTCCCTGTCTGTCTGTTGGTTTGTATGACTGCGCCCATCTTAGAGAGGAAAAGCCCAGAGATAGTCAGGTAATTATATAAAAATACATAGAGGGGAGAGCCAGAGAAATAATCATGTCATACTTAGAAAGATAGACATATAATGCATATGACCATGACTGGGAGGGTGCCATAACATGTGTGTGTAAGGGGCGGGGTGTTCATAAACCAGCTGACACCATTGGGGGTTGGGTCTGAAAATCATCAAAAAGTCTGAGCTGCTTTATGAAGGCCTCCTGGGTCCACGTTCCACATCTTGGGCATACTTTTAGGAACTTATTTCCTTCTAAATTTAAACAATCAAATATATCCCTAAAAGTATGGTTGAAACATGTTTATAATTGGTTTTAGTTAGAGCCTGAATGTTTTAATGTATTTTTTATTATTTCTGATTATTTGAGAATATCAAACAATTAGCATTCCTTTGAGTCATTTAAATAGTCAAAGATTTTCTCCAAAAAAATGTTGATGTGTTTTGCTCAATTTAATATTTTTCTCAAAAGATTTCCGATTTTTAAATATATTTTTTTCTCCATAAAAGGTAATATCCCCAACCTACATTGGTTTCATCATTATGCCTTTTTTGGTTACAATGTCAGTTGAATTTTCTAGTATTACCTATATAACTTCATATATCTAGGAGCACAGAGGTTTATATTCTGTGTCACCATTTTGTTTAGTACCTAGGCTAATCAACAGATAGTGGAGTAGTTCAAAGTGGAAGAAAAAGAAGTACAGGGACTTCTCGATTAACATTGTTTCATTATACCATCACTTAAAGTGTCACTGTATATCGATACATTTTATATATGCTATCATCTTGCTAGTGTGGAACACTTTTCAATATTTATTAAAAAAATAATAATAATATTGGTGACAATAGTCAATTCGCCCATCTGTGTAATGAAATGGAGTGAAGAAATTAGTGTTAAGTAAAATAACTTTTTTGTGTTTATTTATCTTATTTGTATGTGAAAAAGCACTAAATTAGCAAGCTTGAACATTTTGGCCACTTTTTAGTAATCTAACTACGACGTTAACCGGGGTGTACCTGTATGCCTCAAAGAGTTACTCATTTCAGCAAGATTTTAAAATGTTTTGGTCTATAGCTTGCTATCTTCAAAAAAATTTTCTTTCCTAATTCTAGACTCATCAACAATACATATAATTTGCACTAAATATTTTTTCACTTTAAAAAGATATTTCTTCAATTTTTATTGAAATTTTCCTCCTGTAATGATCTTTGTTTTCCAACTCTCCAATTGGATATTAGTGCTGTCAACCAACTGAACTGGCCATAAAAAAAAATAATCGTAAGAGAGTTTATAAAATTTCTTCTAGTGAAGCAAAAAGTAATGGTTGATATTCATTCCATTTGATATCACAAATTTGACAATTCCATAACTGGATTAATTGCAGTGAAAATATGTGAAAACTTAGATTCTAGTTATATATTAAGATTAGTTTAGTTGTGGCACAAGTGTTCAATTATTGGGCACTCAGTGAGGATTGAACTCACTAATCAGTAGTAATGATCTGCAAGACCAGCTTGCTATCCATTATACTATGGGGTGCTCAAACTTACCTGGATTCTAGCCATCTGTTTGGCTTGAACCAATCTCTATATCAACATAGCTGAAGAACTAACATTTTTGTCGAATGAACAACACTACCATTTCAAAATGAGTTTCAGCTGCAAATATTGTAAATTAAACACTTGTATGTTAACTATTTCCCATCAGCTTTTAGGGCTCCTTTTTTTTGTTTCAAGGTGCCCAGTAAGAAAACACAAATAACCAACTTGATTGATGTTTCCTAATCATACTATGTACTGAATAAAAATCTTCTTAGCAAATCTATAATTTTTCTGAAACTATCACATCACTCATGGGCGGATACAGGGGGTTTTCTGGGTTTTCTCAGAATTTTATTTATACTGTTTTCTGATCGTCTTCAGAGTTTAAAATCTTTTCATCTCAACATATTACAACCTTCAAGACCCTTAGAATTTTTCTGAAAATTTTTATTTATCTCAATTTCAGTAGCTGATATGCCCTGAAACACAATTTTAACTAATCTTGGATACATAATTTTCAAAACTTTCTGGTGGATATTGACCTCCTGGTCAGCTGAACAGGCTGGATCCGCACTAATAGGAAAAACTTCATCATTAATAATTATTTTCTCTTGATAATTATGTCAATTTTAATATAAGTAAATTCTTTTCTAACAAAGTTTATTTCCTCTTCATCTTCTGCATGCTTATGACAGATGTAACAGAATCTAGTTTTTATCTCCAGCTGCAAAGCCCTCTACCAGTTGATGCCAATTGTAAATGAATATACTTTAATGTCCCAGATGACATTTATAACATCCATCTTCTGAAGTAGACAACTAAATAAGCAGCCATCCTTGGAAACTTTGATTATTTACTCTGTGTGAGAACATAATCCCTTTGAAGTTTATTTAAGTAGACCAGATCTAGGTATGCCTGGGTTATCAAATTTCATTTTCATCACAATCTGTAACTCCAACAGCAGTCTGGCTTCTTTATAGATATTGTCAAAGAGAAAGTTCTAAAAATGGCTAATAGTCTGGCTCTTAGTGAAAATTCCCTAAAACTATAAACATTAATATTTATTATTTGCTTGAATATTATGTCTTGTGCTGATACTGATGAGGTGTACCTATTAAATAACAAGACTGGGTTTATGTTAGTTGAACCACAGCGCGCATGTGTGAATCATGTGGTATACATTCTATACATTGATCAATGGATAAGCATGAACACCCCCTGAAAGTTTTGAGCCGCTCATGTCTTCAGTCCCCTGTTACACACCTTTTAAAGTAGATATGTTTTTCTGACGTGTCAATTTAAAATTTTTGGTGAAATTGAATAAACCGGCTACTGGATCTTTTTGTATCATAACTGAAGTTTATGGGGAAGAATACATGTCTTGTGCATGTGCATTCGAGTGGTACAAAAGATTTTGTGAGGCTTGAGAGGATGATGAACATTGTGGATGACCACACATGTCAACTACTGGCGAGAATGTTTTAAAGAATCAAACAAATTGTTTGAAATGATTGAGAACTTGGTATCAGAATAATTGCAGAAATGATCTCCATCGACCATGCATGCTGTGGTTCAACATACATAAGTCTTGTCTTGTTATTTAATAGCTATACCTCGTAGATCATAACTTCAGGATTTCAAACTTTAATCTACACTTGCTCCAGCAATGAGCAGTTCATTGTCCAAATTGTAACAGCAAGCAGATAGATACTTTTATTTACTTGTTGTTGTTGGTGGTGGTGGTCCTGTTATGATTGCTGTCATCCTCTGTAGGGTACAATTTTGCTGTTTGTCAAGAGTATCTGAGGCAGGATATAGGTAGTGAATATCCACTTCTTACTAGATACTGAAACTTTCCTGTCAAGTGGCTTGGGATGTGAGTGTTACCAGAAATAACTCCCGAATAATGTAATCACAGCTTCTAGCCAATGTCGAATGTTCTCAAAACAGCAGTGCTGTATTGGTCTTGTGTTTCTCTGTATGTGTTACTTAATTTAGGGACACAAGTATATTGGTTTAAAAATTGGAACTATTACATGTTATTTAATTTATATATTCTCTAAGCCAGTGGTTCCCAAACTTTTTTAAATCGCGACCCACTATTTATAACCACAGCTTATAGCGACCCGCCTAACTTTAATGAATTTTAACTCTTGTTAATGAGAAAGATATGAATTTGTAATGTAATTTATTACCCAGAAGTAGGGACCCTGGAATGAATTTCACTAACGTAGTGAAAAATGTTTCCATGAAGTAACAGTTATATAATTTACTTACGTTTCAGTAAGCTACTCTGTACAACTCGTGGTCCGGCTAAATGATCAGCCGGTGAACACATATAGGAAACAGAATGGGAACTGACTCTGGTACATTAATGTATTTTCCGCAAGCTTATGTAATTTTAATCACCTAGAGTTTTGGACTCATCTATTGGCCTCCCTGTAGCATTTCTTGAAGCTGTGTGATGTAAAATAAACTTGATTCCCCAAATTTAATGTAATCCAGATTTCACAGCACAGAACATCATGTGGTAAACAAAACTTGGTGGCGCCACTATAGGCTGAGGCTATGATAAAGCAGTGAACTTTAAATTTACTAACAACTCAATGTCAATGTTATCACACACAATGTGCACTTTTCCATTTTTGTGATATATATTTTTGTATAATTAATAAAATCATAGTTTAATAACTTTTCATGGCCCACCAAAATTTTGCTCACAAACCACAGATTTAAGTATTTAATGTGAAGGATTTACACCCAGTGATATAATGTTGATTTGTCAAAAATACTGTGGTCAAATGATTTAAGGACACTCAAATTAGCTGCCATTTTTATTAAATAACAAGTATACACAGACATATAAAAGGTGTAAATAAAAGAACAAACACTCGTACCTAGAAGGGTAACCAACATTTTTCAATACAGCATCAAATCAACAGGGCATCGATGCAATTAGATTCCTTACTGCTTTCAATGGAATTTTTCCCCAACATTATACAAACAATTCGCATTTGTGGGTTCATTGTGTCGATTATTAGTTTTTAACTTTTACTCCAAGTTCTCAATGAGGTTGAGATCTGGCGATTGGGTTAACCACAGCAGCACCTCAATATTATTTAATCAGTGGTTATTCCCCTTGATATTGACATTCAGATTTTCTCATCTAAACATATTCATTTGCATATATGCCTTTAATATGTTTATTTGAATGGTTGGTTGATTGATTGATTCCTGTCGTGTTTGCCAGCTGACACATCCCAAAACTCATAATGGACTGCTCCACGTGATATGCATTGTACAGCTGTGATGGGAAGTTGAAGGGGTTTGAAATGTAATTGCCTGTTGTCATACATAATAATGTTTCATGTCACCATAACACATGATTTGTAAATGCTAAGTATTTTGAAGTTGTTTGAAATGTGATACGAGTTATGAAGTTTAACTACTTTTACTTAAATAAAAAACAATCATTTAACAAGTCAAAGCTATTATACACTTTATAATGGAATATTGAAATAAAAATTGTTAAATTGTCTTTTCATTATATATTTAAGCAATTGTTTGTATTTTTTTTATCTTTTGCTACTCTTAAATTCATAAACCGATTGTAATTGACAGTGGAACTCTTTAATGAATAGCATAAAAATAAGGAGCTCCTCTGTGAATTGAATGAAAAAATTCAATTTTTAAATTCACCAATTGTCAAAGGACGATAATTTCAATCAGAAGTTATTTCCCTTGAAATTGACATTCTATTTTCTTTGTATGAATTTAAGAGTTAAAATTTAAAAAATAGTCTGACATTTTTAGGATCTCAGTATGGCTCAGTTTCTCTCGTATTTAAGAATTCAACTTTACATTTGATTCAAACTTCGAAGAAAATTTGATGTTTCAATTTATTGGGGTTTTTTTGTAATTAAAATAGTCTCATAATTTTGTATTTTATGAGTGACAGTATTTAGTCATTAATCCAGTTTTTATTTTCACTTTTATATCCCTAAGCAAATCCATTCGATTTTGTTATTGCAGATATTACCCTTGAGGATTATGCAAATTCTTCTCACAAACACAATGATTTTAGATTGAAAAAAGGAGCACTGAATGCAATTCAGAAGGAAGGTAATGTATCAGTAAAAACTTATCTTTACATGATATTCTTCTGCTTAGAGGTAGTTTTATAGAATCCTTCATTTGATGTCTATTAAGTTAAAACTTCTTTTTTAATTAAAAAGAATAAACTAACTTTATGATTACTGTTTAGAATGAGTTTTCAGTTACAGTATATGACTCTGGGAAAAAATGAAGGATGAGTTTAAGGGCTAGATTTGATCTTCTGCCAGACGTAAGAGCTCTAGTAGCTCAGTCAGCAGAGCAGTTGCCGAGGAAAAAATGGACGCAAGTTCAAGTTTTCCTAGAGCTTATTCTTCATTTCTGATCTGTGCTGTTTACTCACTGCCCTAAACTGACGGTCTGATGAAAAGCAACTAAAATTAATATGCAAGAAAATATTTGTTAAAAATTAATAATAGTATATTAATCCTTTCACTGTCATATGCATCTTTAGTTAAATTCTTAAAGTGGTTATTACAGCAAGTATTTTTACTGGATGATGCAGTAATTTACATTATATAAAAAGCAGTAAAAGGGTTCATATACTGACCATTGTTAACTTTGGCATTATTAAATTTCCTTGCCACTTTAAAAATTACAATGTAAGTGAATTTTATAATTTTATCTACTCAAACGAGTGACAAAAATACCTTATCAAGTGAGTGTCATAATGAAGAAGTGACATAATAAATACCATATCGCGCTTTGCGGCCTTTTGGCTAGGATCAAAGTGTAGTATCTGTTCTTCGAAACTGCCATGGCCTCGAAGTTCGGAGAAATGCAGCCCTTTAGGGGGTCCTGTGGCATGCTCGAGTATCGTCCTGGGAGAAATTGCACAGGATATCTTGGCTGTGGCTAGGATCAAAGTGGAGTATCTGTTCTTCGAAACTGCCATGGCCTCGAAGTTCAGAGAACCATGGCCCTTCAGGGGTCCTCGTGGTATGATTGGGTATCTTCGGATATCTGGGAGAAGTTGCACAGGTTATCTTGGTCAGCTGGTCGGGAGGAGATCACCATTAGCATGCTCAGGATTCGTCCTGAGAAGCTTTTGACCCATCCCGGTCCTTGAGGCATTTGTCTCGGTGACAGGGATTTGGGATTCTCCCCCCT
>VCCN01000158.1:10582455-10596317 GCA_006491835.1 Architeuthis dux | reverse complement strand
TAGGGGTCAAAATGTAGGGGAAACTTTTTTCTTTTTCCTCTTTAGGGGTCAAAAATGATGGAACTCTTCCACTTTTCAGGGGCCAAAATTGTGGGAAATCTTTTTATTCCCTTTTTAGGGGCCAATAGTAAGTGAAACAAGGCCAACTAGTTCTCAATAATGTTAACATCAAACAGAACATCACAATTATACATTCTAGTGTCCTCATCTTGTTTGTTATAGTCACAATGATTTGGTCGTCTTACCCTCTAGCCTCCTTTAGTTGTCTGTCATACTTGGTGATCTTCTGGGAATCTTGAACTAAACCCTTTATTCAGTCCATGGGAGTAGATTGTTCTCATTTCGCTGTTCATACCAGAGGATATCTCATATTAGTAAATTCTTTCTAGTTAATATGTCCTTGTGATGTCACCTGTCTGCCTCTTCCACTGAACCAGTGTATACCAACTACGACAGACACCTGAAGAAGGCAGGACGGTACAACAACCAAAATGAGGACTATTTGGAGTAAATCAGTGTATAATAATGATAATTCCTCATCTCAGAAATTTAGACAAGAACAACACGAGTTGGAATTTCTTTCAATTTTTCTGAATTGAGGAATTGGCACTTATGGAAACTTATTTTAATTCATTTTTATTTGCAAGACTTAATTAAATGATCAAAAACTGAATTTTATATATTTTTGTAGTAGATTAAAGAAAATCAAAAAAAGTTAATACTTTTGTTATTTTTCTTATATTTTTATTAAATGTTATCTCTAACCATTTTTTCAGTTTGAAATTATTTTTCTTTAAGTTTTTTTTCAATTTTAATTTCTGATATTATATAATCTTTACTTTACATTTTGGAAACATTCCAAAGAAATTTATGAATAAATTTAGCTCAACCTTCCATCATATGCTTCTTGCTATTTGCTGCAATGTTTTAGGTACTTTATATCATCGTAACAGAATTAATGTCTTCAAGTTCTGATACAATGTAATTTAATATCGATGAAGATGATGATAATTCACTCTCTCATTTTTTTTATATATATATATATATATGAGAAGTTTGGTATTATTTTATTGAAATCTGGTATTGGATAAACCTGTGATTAGCTGTGCCAGATTTAAAAATTGGATGCTATTCTGTATTTGTTTTATTAGTTAAAGTTAAACCTTTTTAGATATCGAAAATAATGGACTGGCAATATTCATTAAATTTCCCAACTCTAACTTTAATACTGGACATCCTTGCTGCTTTGCAATGAAATTATATACATATAACATATACCGGTTATTACCTGTGAAAAGATTCACGGATATATTTGAATTTCAATGAAATGATTTTTATTAGAAAAGAAACTGTGTGTGTGTATATATTATTGGAGGCTGTAATGCATTTGGTAAAAATATCTGTTTCTGCAGAGTTTAGTGGTTTCTTCACATTTTCTGTCTTAACTCTGACTTAATATTTCACTACTTCAAAGCTGTTAATATAAATTTTCACTGAGGTTTTATTAAAAAGTGACTGAACTGGTCCAAGTGGAAGAGTCCAATTGTTTCAAATGGTGGGTAGGAAATATTTTTATAAGAAAAAAATTGTCACCTTCAAGTGGAAGAGTCCATTGTTAAAGAAACAGAAAGTCACTGTTCATTATACAGGGTGTCCCTAAAGTCTGGACACATAGGCAAAATGCATATTTTCAATAAAAATATTTAAACATTTTATTTAATTGAAATATTAATAAATAGCATCTTCAATGTGTTTTCCACCATTTGTGATGCAAAGTTCAATGCACTTTGAGAGATTCACATGAACCCGATGCATCCGTGGGATGAAGTGCATTAAAATCATCTGCTATCTTTCGATATGACCATCCTTCACGTCCAGTGAGAAGTACCAGTTCAATCCTTTCTTCTTTCGACAAACTCATATTTAATCTGTGGGGCAAAAAAAATATAGTTAGTTATAAATAGTGATATTTCCTATGTGTCCAGACTTTAGGGACACCTTGTATAGATAGTGTGTGCTAATAAGGTTAATATGTTTATTATTGGATGAAGTATTTTAACACAACACTAAATCATTATTAGATTCGACTAGTTTTTATCAGTGTACAACAGCTTCTGCTAATCCCTGAAGTCTTTGTAGCCGATTGGTAAAAGCAGCAAGAGTAAATTAGTCTCCCTCTGGCAATGAGGGTGTGAGTTCGAATCCCACCAAAGGCTTACTCTTTATTTCCGACTGTGCTATTATTCGTTGCCATAGAAAGAGTGGCCCGATTTAATAAGTTTGTATAAAAACAACTAAAATTAGGATGAAGGAAAAAAACTAGTCAAATTTAATAAAACGGTTAATAGATGTTTGAAATTATTAAAATTAGGTTATAGCATATGTATGTAAATTCTTTACTGTATAGAAGAACTAATGAAATAGTAAGCCTTCAGAGATGGGGAATCCACACTGTAAGTGACAAGGCCTTCTACTTTAAAGCAGGTATAATTATACCTGATAGAGGTTCATGCCCTTTGTTGTTTAAAGACAGACATTGAGATTTAATGTAAAGGAGACAGGAAATCAGTAATATTTAAAGAATTGTGTGGATAAAGATAGACACTATATGCAGTATTATAATCAGCTTTGTAAATTTGATAGAAATAGGACTGTTAGACATTTTGGGTCTGTTCCAAAAATCTTATCTCCACCAGGGTCGTAGTACTAGTGCATGCTTCACATATTACAGTATCGCCAAAGAAAAATGACTGACTGACTGACTACCAACCCTCTCTGCTTCACAGAAGGTAAACATAAGTATACCCACAGCCATTTTAAACTTTCTCCACCCCCACATTTAACTGAGCTTTCAATGTGCTTATCCCACCCACTCCCTGGGGAGACCTTTGATGAAATCTGATATTTAGACAACTTTTCTCTGCAGCAGCACCAGGTGATGACAGCACTAAGACCACAGCAACAACACTCTGCCAGTTCAGTTCAACCAGTAGAATGATCTACTGGTATATCAAGAGGTCTTTCCATTGACCCTCCCTAACCACAACAATGATTGTCTCTAAGTTTTCCAGTGTAGTGTCACCCTTATCTTGTTCTGCATACTATTTTAAGTAGGCGAGGGGTCAGCTATCCCAATTTTACAGCAAGAACTACAAACTAGATCTGAGCAGAGCTGTTTTCTTTTTCTTCTTTTTATAAGCAGGTGCCTTTTTAAACAAGACCAAGATATAAAAATCATCAAACTCTACTCACTTGCACCCTACCTTTTCAGTCTTTTATTTTAAGTCTGTATATATTTGCTTTGACCCCTGCTACTTACTTTAACAGCCATAGGGTATTTGAAGGTTTTGATTAAAAACAGCAATAGGATGAAGAAAAGACTAGCCAAAATTAATAGTGAAAATAATTCATTTCAGATAGTTTAAGATCTATTACTAGGTAGTAAAATCAAAAACAATATGGTGTGGAGAACGGGTGTAGAGAGGTGAAATATGACTACATTAGTGTACCATTGATCTACAGGCTTCCATGACCAAATTGGTCAAAGTGTCATTTATGAAAAACAAGCCCTGAGGATGTGGGATATGAGTTCAAGCCTTGTCAGAAACTATTTCTTTGTTCCAACTTTGCAATACTTACTTAAATGTGGATATTTGACCTAGAAAGTTGTGATAAAAAGCAGCAGTAAGATGATGAAAAGACTAGGCAAAAATTAATAATGAGGTTACGTGTCTGAATAATTTGTGGAATAATAAAAAAAAATATTTCATCTCAAAACAACAGTACAACACTAGTCAAATGTTTGTGTTCAAAATATTTTTGGAAGCATTTTAATTTTGCAGGCATTTCATAATTCTTCTTCCATAGTATAAAATCTCTGAAATAGCTTTAAGAAAAATAAAGTAAAAACTACATATTGAAAAATACAATCAAATTAATGACTTTTAAGTTATCTTTACTTATTATATTAATAGCATGATATGCATCTCTTAAGACAACATCTGTTAACTTTTTTCATTTTAAATTATGACTATTATTCTCTTCATTTCACAAAGTAAGCATACATATTGCTCTAATGAGTTTAATCAATTCCAGCTGTATATTGACAGTCAGCACACCACCTCATCCAATAATTAATTTAAAATTCCTCATTAAATGCTTCAAACATGAAGTACACATGAAATAAGCTGAGTAAGTAAAATTTTTAGTGCTTCAAATGTCCCGTCTAATAATTACCATCTTTAGTAACATTTTATATAAACCATGAAAGAGTTTTAAAAAAACTTTATTTTTAGCAGATGTTCATTGTTGAGATTTGCAGGATAATTTCTTCCAAATTGCAACATACTTAATTCTGTTGTTTCAGACAAAAGAAAAAAACAATTAAGGAAAACTCGGCTTCTATGAAACACAAGGTCTGTCCAGAAAGTATCCAGCCATTTAATATTAACGGGAAAAAATAGCCTACCTAGGGCAATGATACCTTAGTTGCCTTCAAAATACTCCCCTTGGGACCTCACATATTTCTCCCAGCATCCCTTCCACTTTACAAAACAATCTGACATAGGACCTATCAGAGTGGGGTACAGGGGATACATTGTACCTGGGCACAGGGGTCCAATATAGACTCGGAAGTTAAAGGGGTCCCTGGGATCTCAGAAAATGTTTGTATATATTGAAATGGATAAAAACAGGATGACTAATGGAGAATGGAAGGCCCTCCCCCCCACCTTGATGTATATTGAATCATAATCAAGAAAACTTGCTCAGTATCACCCTCATTCAATTTTGATGTGGCCTATCAAGAGAACATAGATAGTAATGAAAGCCTTACTTCATTGAAGTCATCCAAAAAATCTTATCTTTGTCACCTACTTTCAGTGAAGCATATTTAGTTTTATCTAGATTCAGATAAGGAAAGCAGAATTCCTCTTTCAGTGATTTATTTATAACAACATTTCTCAACCTTTTTAGACTGGAGGAATCCTTGAAATAACTTTCATATTTCAAGGAACCCCTGCATAAGAATATTATTTACAGCTAGCAATATATCAGTGTGTTAAAAAATTTATATGAATGCAAAATATGGAGTGTTACCTAAAGATCAGAGAATGTGAATGGTAAGCGCCTGTCTGCTTTTTTGTCTTTGGCCCCGCCTATGGAAACAACAAAATTATTATTCAGAATTCTTTACAAAATCAATATAAATCGACAAATAAAAACAATAAAAATCAGTTTACTAATGACAATAAAAATTGATAAATATCGAATGTCTGGAACCGTAATTATAAGTATTTTTTTTATTATACTATCTGCGATTGTAGCTCTTTAGAAATTTTTCCTATAAAAAAATGAATTTTATAATGTTTGAAAAATGAATGCCACTGGTCTTTTTCATTTGGTAAAACTTCTGGTGTTTCTAGTGTCAAATTTCATCAAGACAAGGACCACTACTCATTATATAATAAATCCTCAAATGAAGCACAAGTCAGGTGCTTTTTTTCACTCCAGTTGAGAAAGGCTGATTTATAACATTTGTCTATTGAAAAAAAATTTATATCGGTGATGAAAGTTGAAGTCTTTTTGACTACAGTTCTATGTTGCTGCTGTGAGTTATCTTTAAACCATGTTTTGCTGAGATGTAAGGTAGATTAGTATATTAAAGCAACAGCAAGAACATTTAGTAAAAGCTAACAATACAAGTCTCTTCTTCTTTCTTCTGTTTTATTAAAAGCTAGTGCAAGGATATAAATAGGCATAAGTAAGTTATTAAACCACAGGAGTTTCTTTTTTGTGGCTGCTGAAAGTTTTGGTCTGATATTTATGCTAACAACAGCCTTATACTACTGCTGCTCCTAATGTTAATTTTTCATATGAGTAAACATTTTCATTGTCTTCTCTTGTGTTTGTTGTTTGGTTTTTGAAATAAACTGATTCCATTTATGATTGTCTTTATGCAAATCTCACTTGACCTACTTGAAGGGAGAAGCTTCATAACTTCACTGCTTAGTCATTTTCAAAGTCTAGCAGGAATTATTTAAAGGTCAATTTTTTCACTTTTCTTTGGACCAACAAATTGTTAATAACTTGATTTTAAAACTAATGAAGAGCAAGTAAAGTGTAATATAAAATGTTGTTGTTTTCCCCCAAAGAGAAAACTGAATGTCTTGTTTGAAAAGAATTCTAAGCAACTTGATTAGACATTTGTTAAAGAATTTGCTGATTGAAGTAACAATATAAAGCCTTTTTATGATGTTTCAAAGCTACTAAAAACAAAATTCTTTCAATGGAGAGTCAGTAGTTATTTACTAAGATCAGCTTAAATTTGGCACAAGGCCACAAGAATGAGGCACTTGGTGATGATCAAACTCATTAGTAGTGAAGATCTGCGAGACTAGCTTGCTAACCATTACACTATGATGAGGTGCCCTCCTTACTAAGCATAGCTCAGTCTGGCACAAGGTCACAATTATTATTTATTACATAAGTTGGTGAACTATTCCAGTATTTCAAAATTCACTGGGAAAAAAAATCAATTTGTTTTTGTGACTTTGTTTTGAAATGGACCTAGCTAGTAAATTTCCCATCCTTCTGACTTATTAAACATTAGACTTTCATAATTTGTAAAATCATTTAATATCTTGAAAGTTTCAATTAAGTCTCCTCTTGACCTCCTCTCAAAGTAGTCATGCCTAAGTTTTCTAGTCTATCCTTGTAACATAAATCTTTTATGCCACATATCATTCTGGTAGATTTTCTCTGTACTGTCTCCAATTTCAAGATTAAATTCCAATTACCATGTCTAGCATATGGGGCCCAACCCTGTAGACAATGCACAAAATGTGGTCGTATTATTGCTTTATAAATTTTTAGCATAACATATGGATCTCTTGATAATATATTTCTGCTAAACCAACCAATTTTGGAGATTGCTTTAGCTACGGCTGAAAAGATATGTTTTTCAAAATTAAATTTTTCATTAAATTCAACACATAAGTCTCTCTCTTCCGATACTTTTTGTAATGGTTGGTTCCCCAAGGTGTATGTGTGACTTTTATTTCCTGTGCCAAGGTACATTACTTTACACTTATCCACATGAAAATTTTTAATTCCACTTAAACTTCCATAGATCTTATTTTTTTACATGTTCCTGCACTATTTTACATTCATTTGATCCAACTAATAATTTTACATCATCCACAAAATTTCTACTATACATTTTAATTTCCCTGAAAAATCATTTATAAACGTTAAGAACAATAACATCCCCCAAACAGACCCCTGTGGTACTCCATCCATAACTGACTTTGTGTCAGAAAAAGCATCCCCAACTTTAACTCTCATTTTCCTATCTTTTAAAAAATCTTCTACAATGCCTTTTATATTTTTTTAAATCCCCAAATTTTCCATTTTCACAAGTAATCTATAATGTGAGACACTATCAAAATGTAACTACACCGGTCACAAAAAAAGTTAACGCTTCTTACTGATGTACATAAACAATCTTTATTTGTCTCTGAAGTCTCAGTACAACATGAAAACTGCAATATAAGCAACGAGGCTGCAAATTAGGCAAATAAACAAGTGCAGTTAAAACATCATAAATCAACATACATAACGTTTGAATGCAAAACAGCATACAAGTGATACAAAGCCACAAATTAAAACAGAGAAACAAGTGCGTTTCAAACAGCAGGAATCAACAATATATAAAATACATAGCATTTGAACGCAAAACAACAAATTCAAGCGAAATGAACATGAACAGCACAAATCAACGAATATAACATATATGGTATTTGAACGCGAACAGCATAAGCAAGCCGAACACAATTGAATTAAAACAGAGAAACAAATGTGGTTCAAACAGCAAGAATCCACAATATATAACATATATAGCATTTGAATGCAAAATGACAATACAAGTGAAATAAACACGAATAGCATGAATCAACAAATTGATAAGGAAACAATAGCTTCAGCATGAAGCTTACAGGTGTGGCTATATTGTAGTTTACAATGAATCAAATTTTAAGCATAAAAGTTTGAACTGTAAGAATGGACCACACTAAATGTCTCTCATTGCTTCCCTCAACAGCACTGTCATTCGTTGCTGCAGAAACAATGGCCCAAATTGAAAGTTATATACAAAACAGCCGAAGCCAAGATGAAGGTAAAAACCAGTCAAAGTCAATTAAATAAAGTGCATAATTGGTTTTACCATGTTCACCTTCTGACTGACTACAAATAATTCAGGATAGACTTATGTTGTGGTTCCTGAGGAGCTCAGAAATAAATGGAGATGTCTGGAATGCTGGATGAAACTGACCTGTGTTATTTTCATGGGTCCTTATATAGGGCAATGAGAATGAACTGGTGGAATGCATTCTTAATTATCCATGGCGCTTTTGGTGTCATAGGTCAAATGACTCTGGCCAGCCAACTGACACCAGCTTGTGATTAAGCATTCTGTGTCCTCCTCAGAATTCAGATCCTCACAAAACCTATTAGGGAAACTCTAAAAGGACCCCATGTTGAGCCAGAGCCGCAAGCCAGGAGATTACAATCTGTGAGTGGCAATTTAAAAAACAATAGTGAGATCAAATGAAACCATGCTGATTTACTACGATGCTAACACTTACCAAAAGTTTATTATACAACTCACTCCACATTTGTTCAACATGTAAACCCTTACTCATACTATAATACCAGTTAATATTACTTGATTTGTTTCCAAAACAAATGTTTTAGTAACTTTATACCAATTTTTCCTTTTGCTCTCTATATAACCCAAAATCTACCACCTCCCCTATTTAATTCTATTCCTACACAAACATGATCACTTTTTCCAAGTGGTGCCAATATTTCCATCTCATTTACTAAACTATTGTTCCTGAAAAACACCTGGTCGAGAGTAGATTTGTGCATACATGGACTAACTTTTCTTAGACTAGTGGGATTATTTTCTATATACCAATGCAAACCCCCCCTCTAAATATCTAAATAACTATTTTGTAATATGATTCTCTGACCCTTTGAACCTTTTTGGTTGATTTACAATTCCTTTATCCCAATCTACACCGGACAGATTCAAATCTCCAACTATAATTGTGTCCATTTCAACTGTTATAGGTACATTTTCTAGTTGCCTTATTATTATTAGTCTGTTATTTCATTCATCTGAAAGGTTTGGGGCTCTATAAAAGCATGTGTAGTATAACCGGTTGTACATGTCGATATGCAAACGACATGCAGGTCGCATGTCTCCAAAAATCAGTGCATTTCTTTTTGCTGATGAAACGTTTCGTTCCAGGGTTGCACATTTATAGGAGAGAAGAATCTGTGGAAAGAAACAAATAGTTGGTCCATAGAGGAAAAAGGCTCTCCCACATGGTCAGAGAGAAAGATGTCAAAATCCAGTCATTTCAAGGAAAAATGGGTTCCTTTTATTTCTATTGATAAACATTGATGCAGGGCAGGTTTGCGGATCAATCAGAGTATTGAATTCTGTTTTTCTTGAAATCCTAATTGGTTGTTTAAGTTCTGTTCCTAGTTACTTTACTGAAAGACTGACCAAGATTATAGTAGTAGCTTAGTCAGGCTGAGCACAAAGCCCACTACTATCACCCCAAAATGCCAGTCCTTAGTACCCTCCTTCCTTCAGTAAATGAACACACGAACAGAGTGTATTTCATTACACATGCAATAACCATTTCCTTTTCTGGAAACTTCAATTTTAAAGCTAGGAACTCTGACCCTTCAAA
Organism: Architeuthis dux; assembly: GCA_006491835.1. Lineage (NCBI taxonomy): Eukaryota > Metazoa > Mollusca > Cephalopoda > Oegopsida > Architeuthidae > Architeuthis > Architeuthis dux. The sequence continues at coordinate 10,586,553 of VCCN01000158.1, read as the reverse complement.
CCAATCCAACCAACATAAATAGCTGACCCTCCATACTGAGTATTATTTTTTTGTCCTCCCTATATGATTTAGGTGGGAAAGTCTATGAGTTAAAAACTATTGCACTATTTTATTTTTCAGTTAATCATTGTCTGAATTTCTGAGATGAGGAATTATCATTATTATTATTATACCGATTTACTCATCTTGGTTGTTATAGTCACAAAGCTTTTAAAAGTGGATAAAAGAAATTACATATTTATCTTTTAAATTACATACAAAAGAAATATATTTATCTTTGAAATTCAGCACTTTATCAAGTTTTTATTTATTTAGATACTTGTTATTTTTTAAAAGGTGTTTCATAATAAAACCAATTTCTTTTTTGGCAGCTGGGCATTTCACTCTGAAAGACTGACCATGATTATAGTAGTAGCTTAGTCAGGCTGAGCACAAAGCCCACTACTATCACCCCAACTACTACCTTTGATGGCACAACAGTATTGACAATAGTTCATGTAGTCTTGGATTTTCCTGATGTTTTCGGTGCAAGTTATGCACAAACATAACTATTTGCCTCTTTTTGTGGAGTTTGATAGCTGACTCATTGGTGAAGAAATGCATATGCCATGTGTAGCCTACTGTGGGGTACTAACCACCATGCGATCACGGCCGCCACGAGGGAAGGATTTGTTGAGGGGGGCTAGAGAGAGATAGCAGTTTCTGAGAAGATCGCCATGAGGGAAAGAGATGTAGAGAGTTAGAGAGTTTCAGAGACGATCATTTTTCCTCCGCGGGCTGCGGACTGCGATGATGATGATGATGATGATGTCTCTCTGTCCAGATCGCCTCTGCGGGCTGCAGACGGCGATGATGATGATGATGTCTCTCTGTCCGGATCGCCCATGCGGGCTGCGGACTGTGATGATGATGATCTCTGTGGAGGGAAAATCATTTTCGGACACAAAGAAAACACTCCCACGTGTGTGGAGAGGAAAGACGACAAAATCTATGTATATTAAAATTTTACAAAGTTTTATTTCCGTACCACGCAGGTCAATTTCTGGTCTGCGGATTTTGGCGAGATACGGAAATTCTGTTGCATGTCGTTGTTTAAAGGAGTGGGTCACTTTTCAAGGACTGCTACTTCTACTGCTACTGCTACGAGGCAGGGACACCTCGCGATCCCCCACTGCCTCCTAACCCCAACTAACTTTACTGTTTTTGATCTAGCCTTTATACACCTAATGGTCATAACTCCTCTCACTTTTCAAATTCCCAACGGTTTTCTGATAACATGATACCCCAGTTGGTCACGTAGGCAGTTTGACAGAGATTCCAAATCTGACCACGTTCCTATTCCACTGGCCACTGGTAACCTGATCTTGTCTATTTCGCTACACATGTACAGGTTGGAAAAGATTAATCTTTTTCTATGAAGATGGATTTGGCAGGTGGTTAGGAAATTCACCTAGGAGCCATCATGAAGCAGCATTCTCAGCATTTGACATGGGTGATTGCCTTTTAATTCCTTCAAAACAAAATTCCCTAAATTCTAGATGTTTTTAGATATTTAATTTGGGATGTTAAACTTCTTTAGATACTAGATATTTCTGGATTTTCTTTAAAACATGGCTTAACTCCATCATGTCCAAAACTTAACCTGTTATATTTTATTGGACATTAACATTTACTTAAAAAAGACTAATTCTAAAATGATAAATATAAAATAATAGATTGGTGGTTTTTTAAAAAATATAAATTAAATCCAATTTCTTACAAATATTTTGAGAACAAAAATGTTAGAATAATTTTCCAATTTTTATAGATAAATAAAAATAATTGACTTATTTGGTTTAAAGCTAATATCAATATAGATAAGAAATAAAGAATAAGCCTCTGGTGAGATTTGAATTTGCATCCCTAATCCTGAGAAGCATGATTTTCCATGACAGTGCTGTTACTGGTTTGGCTATGAAAGCTTTGCGTCACTCAAATAAGCCATACAGCTATATTCCATATTTTCCAATTGTTACTATGTCGGCATCTTGTTTATTTACACTAGTAGTATTAGATGGAATAGTGTACACATTTCCCAAATGAAGTATCCTTATTAATTTTTGACTCATCTTTTTTTCTGCTCCGCACTGCTTATTTAACCAATCAGAGCTGTGATAAAAAGCAACAAAAATGACAAAAAGACTAGTCAAAAATTAATAATAATGACTCTTACATTTTAAATATAGTTATGTATGATCATTTCTTTACAACCTCGATTTTCCTGGAGAAAATATTTCTTTTTCCTTTCAATTTTAGGTGCCTTCGATCCAGGAGACCCTAGAAACATCTGGAAATTTGTTACTTTTTGGAAAAGAAAATCTGTTTTCTATCTTTTATGAGTAACAAATTTACAATAATGATGAAGAGACCACTTACTTTCCTCCATTTTCACAGAGTTACAGTTAACATCTCTCATTCCGGTTACTTTCTGTCAGTGTTGCCAATTTAGATGTTTTTGGTTGCATCTAGATTTAAGATGTTTCTTTTCTTTACAAACACAGTTCTCCCTAAAAGAAAATATTTTTTTCTTTCAATTTTAGGTGCTTTCAATTCATTAGACCAGGGGTCAGCAAACTTTTTTGGAGGTGGGCCGGATTAGAAACGATCTTGCGGGCCAAAGCAAATAAAAATGAAAAAAAAAAAAAAATTGTTTTTTAAAATTATTTTAATGTTCTTTTCATTATAGGAGGATATACCTGCATAAACTTCCATGTACTATCAATCAATTCTACTTTGGGGACAAAATATTGTTTAACTGTTGTTCCAATCATGCGTATATTAATAGAACAGCAGGAATATGTAATGTTAAAACGTTTTTAGTAATGAAACATTGATTCATTTGAGGCCACTGGAAAAATGAGACATTTGCTCTATTTTTCAACACTGAATTTTATTGTTCACTAACCAAAGATAGATAAGGAAAACAAAGAAATGCAACATCACATATCCAAGGCAGCTGGCGGGTCAGATGAAATGTGGCTGCAGGCCGGATTTGGCCCGTGGGCTGTAGCTTACATTCTCTGCCTTAGACCCTACAACCAGCTGGAAATTTATTAGCTTTTAGAAATAAGATTTTATGAGGAGGGGGGGGGGGTTCTATTTATAATGTAACTATAATGCTATAGTTGGCACATTCTTTTCGCCATCTTACAGGAGGTAGTGACAACCAGTTCCGTAATTACTATCATAGCCCTAAATATAGTAGTTAACTATATGCCATATTGGCTCTAAAGTAGGGACCATGTTTGCAAATTGTCGTTTTTGAGAAAATAAATGAAAACATAAAATAGAAAAAAAACGGAACAAGAGTTTGGTCTTTTTGGTAGAAAAGTTGGATTGTTGGAAAGAATTTCGCAAAGCACACTCTGTAGAAGCCATGATGGTAATACGGAAATGGTTGTCACTATATCCAGTAAGATGGCAGTAAGTGCCAACTATAGCACTATTGTTACATTGTAAATATATTTTTTGGCCTGTAAACTAACAAATTTTCAGATGTTTCTAGGGTCTAATGGATTGAAAGCACCTAAAACTGAAAGAAAGAAATATTTTCTCTAGGAGAACTGAGGTTGTAAAGAAACAAATCTCTACCCCCAAAAAGTATCTTTGTTCTTACAGAAAAAAAAATTAAAAAAAAAAAAAAATGTAAAGATGCAAATATAATTAATTAAAATTATTTTATTCCTCTTAGATGGACAGTATGTGTATGCATAATCCTCATGGAAAATTCTTTTTAAATAGTAAGAATTATTTCCCTAAAGATTTATGGTGTCTATGATAAATATCTACTCTTATAATCGTTCAGTATATTTAAGATTTCTTAAAATATTCATAAATAGGATCAAATAACTTTTTACTGTACTGAATGGTAGTGATATATTAAAGTTGGATGGGGGCGGAGGGATGTTATGCCTTATGAAAGGTATGAATCCATCTCTTGTCACCCCAACAGGGGTTAACAACAGGGCAGATTGGGCTCTTCAGCCTTGGTTAGCAACCATCTAGGAGACGGACAACTCTGAATTCAACTTGGGAAAGTCCAACCCCTTTGTCCAGCTT
>VCCN01000158.1:10563024-10580044 GCA_006491835.1 Architeuthis dux | reverse complement strand
ATATCAAAGTGGATTTAGATTAAATGGAACATTGGTTACAAGCAAAGAATAGCAGCTTACTAGGACCAATTGTGCAAATGAATAAGATTTTGCAATTTTATAATATAGACAATTGCTATTTTGAAAGCATCAATAAATAAGATTTTAACTTGGGAAAATATTAATCTCATTTCTTTTTCATGCTGATTAAAGCATTTCATGACATTGGAGCTGTGGAAAATGTTTTGAGGGCAGAAAGTTATTTTATGCACAGATCACAAAATCTTCTAAACTAATTAAATGGTCAGACAAAATTAATTGCTTCAGAGACAAAGAATATTCTTTAGTGAAATATACATACAATTTGTTGGAACATTTTTTAAAAGGAATTACTGTTTGGTAGCCACATTTATACCTTATTTTCTTGGCACAAGTGGTGAATATATTTTTAAAAGCTTACTCCAATGATTTTTTTCTTCCTTAAAAGTGAACTCTTAAAAACAGGGCAAAAAAATGATGTACAAAGCTATTTTGATAGCAATACAAATGGGGAGATCTTGCATTTTATACATTAGAGTTGGAAATTGAAAATCATTTATTATAAATAATAACGCCAATATTTAATATGATTAATTTCTTTTCAAATCTTAAAAAGGTAGACATTAAAATTATAGATGGTTAATTATTGAGACTGTACAGCCCAATGTTCTGATTAGTAAATATATTTCAGCTATTATTAAATGACATGCCCAAAGTTCAGTTGTCTAAACAATCTCTACTTGGTCTTATGAAGATCAGAGATACCCGCTTACTGAAACATTGTTAATCTTTCAGTGTACAATCCAAATGATTAACCCAATACAATATACAGGTAGACCACCAATTTTCCAGCACCCTTGGTTCCAGAATCGTTCCATATTATCCGTTTTGCCAGATCAACAGAGGTCACGTAATAATAATTCAATAATACACCTCTGACCCACTAGTTATGCACATTTCATATCTTTTAAGCCTTAGGACTGTTAAAAAGTTAAATTAAATATTAAATATGAATCAAATGGTTAAATGCAATACATTAATATAAATGATACAGTTTATTACTATAAAAGAAACAGATACAGGTATATTAATGAAACAGATACAGGTATATTAATTAAACAAATACAAATATCATATACAGTTGATGAACCAATGGGCATATGTTTCACACAGCTTCTGTATCAAAACACTGCGGTCAAGTTTTCTCAATACTTGTAGGTTTTCTTGCATTGATATGGACTTGCGTTTGTGCTTTACACCACCACTGATACCTGTACTTTGCCTGGAAGCCATTACTAGGGGTAAATGTAAGCAAATTAGGCTAGGAATTTTATTAAAAAAAAAAGAAAAAAAAAAAAGAAAAAAAGAATAATATATCAATGGAGCAGTAGCAACCACTACAGTCTAAACAATTAAGAGATAGCTTCACATACATTGCCACCTGTGGCTAATCAGTGAAAACCATGAGAAATTCAAGTGCCCGCTTGTAATTTTTTCCGGATTAAAAGAGGTGCCAGACCATCAGTTGCCGGAAAATCAGTGGTGTACCTGTATTTAAAAAAAAAGGAAAAAAAAAAAAAAAAAGAAGCCAATTAAAAAGAAATTTCTTTTCCCATTATCACAGGAAAAAGAAGTTCTATTTAATTGAAGCAGAATCAGATTCACTTTTTTCACTTTGTACTGAGGTTTTCATTTCTTCCTCTAGGATCCGATGTTTAGTAGTTGAGCAAATCTCCAGCATTTCTCTTAAGCCACGATTTTCAAGTTCCAATTGTGTTAATCTTTCCTGCACTTTGGATACAGCAGCATCATCAACAGAAACTGCCTTCTGCATTACAGCAGCCATCTCACAGATTTTGTCAATCATCTGGATATCATCCTAGGAAAAAAAAAAAAAAAATCACATTAATATCAGTAATTTTTTAAAAAGAAAACAATAGAAGTAAATAAAAATAAAGGAAAGTTAGTTATTTTTGTTTAACCACATATCGACCCTTGGTGGGTCATTTAGTGCCGGATTCAGTAGGGGGAGGGTAGGGGGGAACCCATGTCCCCATGACTAGAGACTAGAGACGGGAGAATCCCAAATCCCTATCACTGAGACAAATGCCACGAGGACTTGGATAAGGGGGGGGGGGAATCCCAAAAGCTTCTCAGGAAGCATGCTAATGGTGATCGCCTCCCGACCAGCTGGCCAAGATATCCTGTGCAACTTCTCCCAGGACGATACCCGAGCATGACTCAGGACCCCCGAAGGGCCGCTGTTCTCTGAACTTCGAGGCCATGGCGGTTTCGAAGAACAGATACTACACTTTGACCTTAGCCAAAAGGCTGCAAAGCGATCTAGACATCCATAAAGGAAAGATAAACAACAATAAATGATTAAAGTTTTCATCACTTATCAAATACCAACTTTAATTTTTATTGCTTATCTTTGACATGGTTCTATGCTTATTTATATACCATATATGCCAGTACATAAGACGGACATTTAAAAAAAAATAAAATGATGTAAATATTACATGTGTCCAATGTTCTGGTATTATGACTAGGGGGCCATACCAAAGCTCATGGACAGTTGTGGGGCTTAGAGGAGTTGCAGTGAACATTAATCCTCTTGTCTCATAGTCTGGAACAGACAGTATACAATCACAGACTACACTAAATTATGTAAACCTTTTACAGCACTACATAAATACATTAAATGTCTTTTATTAGGCAAAAGTAAAAAATATACAACAAGAACTCAATGCAGTGGAAGACATTTGTATTTCATGACAATATTCAGGGTTTGTACTTTGATCATTTAAAAAATAATTTTCAACACACTAAATAACTAGAAATATCCAGTACAACATTTTAAGATAATAAATAGTACATACTGTTCCTGGTTCAGCACTTCTAATATAGGTTTTTTCAAATTTATTCCCTTGAATTAACTGCATTACTTGTTCACGATATTTTTGCATGATAAGTTCCAATGCACTTTGATGTTCCTCAAGAGATAAACGCAGTTCTCGATTCTCTTGCTGAAGTTCACGGATCTGTCGATTTTCCTGTGCAATCTCAAGGACTAATGTAGATCGAGGTCGATGGCGTGCAATCTCATTCAGTTCCGTGATATCATCTTGGTACTGCAGCAGAAATATGCAAATAAATATTAATACTGAAATCTAAAAAAGGTAAATAAATTTTCTTCTCAAAATAGTGAAATTGGACAGTATGTGTGTCTGCATATAACAAAAAAAGTTTGTATTTCGGATTTTGGAATTTTTCAGATTTGGAATATTTGTCTATACATAATGATATATATTGGGGATGAGGCCTGTAATGTAATGGGGAACAATCTTGGGTTTTTTATCTCCCTTTCAATTAGATTGTCTAAAAAAAAAAAAACGGTCGTTTTTGTAGCGTTTAAAAAAAGTTAAGTTTTAAAAATCCGTTTTATTTAATTTTTATTCATTACTGGATTTTTTTTGTATTCAGACACAATGGAAAGCGTTATTGAACTGAATTATGAGATAAGTTGAAAGTAATGAAATGGATAAATGAAAAATAAAATAAATAGAAAAATAAAAGGTCTACATAAATAATTATAGGTAGGTCTACTGATGACAATTTGCTGGAGTTGTGCAAACCTGCCCACCAGTCAGGCCACTCCCAGGCAAGCCAGTGTGCACTCTTGAGCAGGCTCCGTACTCACTCCTAAAACTATAAAAAGTGATTTCTTCTCAAAACTGAAAATTCAGGTTTTCAATTTTGTTTTTAGTAGTTTGCACATCAAAGCGAACTATTGGATTTAAATTGTGCCCATGTTTTATTATTGCGTTTGGGTTGGGGATCAGCCTGGCATCAGTGTTAGTGATTGATAAACAGGTGGCCTAGATCGTATAAATAAGGGATCAAACCCGTGTCCACCCTGGAAGTAACCTATATGCGGTCCTGCTCTTAATCACTGAGCTAACAGCGCCCTCATGGAAAGGCAGTGGCTTGAAACATACACATTCGCTCGCCACTCTATTTTTAGGCACGTAATATAAAGTGGTTCCCTATGCCAACCATGAAAAAATTATAATTATATTCCGTCGGATATAAAATTATCCAATCCTTGATTCATACCGTGCTCATTTCTTTATTCGCTAACACTGATGCGGAGCTGATATGGATTCCCAATTAATAAATGTCTTTATAATTATCATATTCTGTTGGATATAAAATTATCCATTCCTTGGTTTTATATATAAATATATATACACAATACAATACAACAAAATAAATCAAATAAAGTAAACAAATAAATGAAACTACTGTTTAAATGTCTACTTTATTCTTCCATGCATTCTGTTTCTTTCTCTCTTCCTCTTTGACGTATTTTCCTTCAAACACCCAGCAGTCAAGCCCATCTCTCTTTAAAATGTGATATGCTATGGTGACGTGAGAGATAGAGAGGGTAGCGGTTACGCACTTTAATTATTGTGATACTGCCAAACTGGCACAAGCACTGAGTGAAAGAGAAATTCACATCCGTGGTTACCTATGACGAATGGAAAGTAAAGGTGCAGTTTAGCATTATAGCTACATTGTAAATGGAACCCCCTCTTATAAAACCTTTAAATATTTCCTTTTTCAAAACTGACAAATTCCCGGAAGGTTTGATGGTCTAATAGATTGAAAGCACATAAAATTTTAAAAAAAAACTTTTTTATCTAAAGAAAAACTGCTACATCCATTAGTAAAACTAAAAACTGTATGTAGGAACATCAATAAATCCATAGCCTGATGACGGGAAAAGCATTTATTTTTCAACATAATCTCCCTCCTTGTAAATACACTAAATTCTGTGGTGAATATTAATCACATAGATCAAACATTATACAGTGAACATTTCAATTAAAACATCAGCTGATAAATACATGTCAGGCTACATACTTATTGACCCATCCTTGTATATATTTATCTACTGTCATCTTTTGTAAATAATATCCTTTCATAATTTTGTTTACCGTATATGCTGGACTATAAAACAAATATTTTCCACGGGTATTTGGAGGACTACTGGATGCAGCAACTCATCCAAACCCCATAACTGTCCATTTTGAGCCTCAGTAGACCTCCCTCCCACTAGTCATAATACTAGTGCACGCATTGGATGAAGTGTAATATTTGCACAGTTTCTTTTTGTAAATTAAATGTCAGTCTTATATAAAAGCACGTATACGGTAAACATTTATTCTCCAAAATAGAAAAAATAGAAATTTTGGCATGTAAATCTTGCAAAGCAAACTATCGTTCTTTCATTTTGTTTTTACAATCCATATTAAAATTAATAATCAGTGAATACAAAACCTTTCTTCTTACAAATCTGTATCCTATAGGCATAACGGTCAAAGGTGAGGTGTCCTTATAGAATTCAATTAGTAGAAAACCAAAAAAAAAAAAACAAAAGAATCAAAGTAATTTGTTTGAATAGGTGCATCTTTTTCTGTTGAGGTTTGTCAAAGTTGTCATGTTATATACTTTCAGTATTAATTCATTGTTTGCTTATAAAGATAAACAGTGTTTTCCCAATTGATGAAAATAAAAAGATTACTGATCAAAACAAGAGTTTTCATAATAAACAAAAACATAAGTAGGGCAGAATCTTCAAAACACAGAAATGAAAAGTAATTTGAAATTGGCAGAAAATATGATGTGAACTGAATTTAAATAAAATGACTTACTTGTTTCATGGCATCAATCCGATTGTGTAGAGAATTGGTACCGGCAATCAATGAATCTGCCAAAGAATCATGGTCCTTTAATCTGGATACCAACAAACGGGCATCTGCCAATAATTTCTCAAAACTCATCTTCATGCCTAGACAACAGAAAAATCATTTCAGAGAATAACAAAGATGCTACCAAATTTGCAATCTTCACAGTCGAAAAGACAGATAAAAATACAGTTGAAGACATTTTACTCATACATTAATAAAAATAATACAATTGTTTCAGTGTAATGTGCCATGGCAGTGTTCAAGCTAAACTAACAGTTGTTGGTGGCCAGCACACCATAAATTTCAGAGAAAAGGCAAGGTAGAGAAAGACGTACTGCTGAACCAGAATTGAAAATAAAAGATAATTTGACAAAATGACAACAGGACTGAATATTAGGAGAGTATATTTACTTATGTTCATGGTCAGGGGGAGATAGCAAATTAGGCTAGTTAGCAATGGTGTTAGGTTAGTGTGTGTATGTATGTGTTGCAACCCAACCATTCGAGTGTTCAAAATATTCAAATTCACACCTGATCTTTTCAATTAAAAAGTTTGATCATTTTAGAATTGAGCTATTAATTCTATTAAGTAAATATAAAGTTGTCTTTTAAAAATACATCATTAACAATGAAAAATTACAAGTCACTTAAGATGTGTGTGTGTGAGTGCGATTAGTATCCATATCACACTTCACACTAATACCCTTGGGAAAGGCATGAATCCACTTCCCTCCCTCCTGGTATGGCAGATGGAGCCCTTCAGCCCGGTAAGGCAATCCATCTAAGAGAAGGCTACTCTGACAAAAACCTACAGCTTGACAGTCACCTTGGCCGGCCAAGCTACTGAGGAAGGGCACCCAGCCTAAAGAGTGAACTTGGTGTGCACAAACTGACCTCCATTTTAAAAACAACCAGCGTAGGTGGGAGGATAGTCCTCCCCTGACCCTAGAGAACGAGGAATAAGCCAACAACAGTATCCAGAAAAATGCTAGAAATTAAATATTTTGGGATACACACATCTTACTGTTAAGACCCAACATCACATCCAAGTTTAAAATAAATAGATGAAATAAAACCAAATTTAAAAATTTTTAAACTTTTAGGAAAAATTGTATGATTTCTTTGATAAAGAAAAGTTATGACATGATTATGAGTAGAAAAGAAGCTACAACAAACATAAAAACAATTCAAGCTCCAAACACCTACTTACTAGAAACAACTCTATGGGAGACAGCAATTGACAGGATTCAGGAAATAACCACAGGGTTCTGTGCTTTGGAAAAAAGTAAAATTGATATAAAAAATCAAGCACAAAAAAGATCACATTAATAAAAAAGAAAAATTTAAAAAATTAAAAATTAAAAAAAAAAGAAAATTCAGTTATAAAAATTTTTCCAATGTCATACAAATATACCATGTTGGAATACCTGAACAACCACAATAATTTGTAGTAGATATAAAAAGTTTGCATTTGCATTTCAGTACCAAAGCATAGATATGTTTCCCTGTCAGTTACTTCACAGGACTCTGTGAAGGCACTAGAATGTCTGATATTTGAATTTCCAGCCGACAAAAGATGCTAGAAAGAGTGCAATACCATGAAAAATCCTGATTCGCTGAAAAAGTCTACACTGCACCAAGAATCAATAATTGCCATCAGCACTGACATAAGTGTTGATGATGTTGCTACATTTTCATTAAGTAAGCAAAATCAGGTGAGAAAAGCATCACCATTTTCTATAAATAAACCTTAGGTAGTAAAAAAGAACGTTTACTGTTACAAATGGTTTAGTGGATTTATTGTTCAAATCCAAAATGGATCAACAAGAAATGTTTTAGAGAAACACCAGAGCAATCTATTCCATTCCTGTACAGAGAGCAACAACAAAGTTATATAAATATTTCTTTGTCCACAATCCAACACCTATGCCAGAAGAATGCAGTCAACTGTTAATACAAAAGAATAGTATGGAGACTAGCGTGAAAGGCAAGGCAGCTGTATAATACGTAGGTATTTTTTATTTTAATTTTAGTCCATGAAAGTTTAAGTTAAATTGATAGTGATAAGAAAAGACTATAAAACTACATAACATCTTATATGCAGGTTTTTGTTTCATAAAATATGGGTCATACTTTTTATGAACACCAGCACGTCAGCTCTAAGGGAAGCAACTATTTAATGTAATGTTCAGCACGCTAGTACACCAAATGTATTATGGTGTAAGCCAGTTTATTTTTTTGTTTATCAAAGTAAACATCTGGAAATCGATATTTAAGACATACTTTTTGGGAAATTTTGATAATTTTTATTAGACATTTTATTTTCCATATTTAATATTTAGAACAAACAGAAATATTTCATATTAAATTTCTATCCATAACATAGAATGTATACCTTTTTTCCATTTCACTTTCTGCTTGCTCGTCCGATTAATTAGTAAGAGTCTTCAATTTTACCAGTAATCTTTTACATGCTGACATGCTAAACATATCATTAAATAGTTACTTCCCTTAGAACTGATGTGCATCTATACTAATATTGGAGACTTCTGTTTGTGTGTTTCTTGCCACTATCACGCTAAAAAACAATGAACAAGGTGCACTGACCTAATTTTTGGTATGGAAACTTTCAAGACATCCAGTTGTGACATAGGCTATGTGAGGTTGACCTCGGAGATCATTCACGGTCACAAGAGGTCATCAAAGAGGACAGCATATCATTTCTAGCGAAATGAAGCCATTTCTAGAAAAATTGATTTAGTTATTGAGTTTGCTATGCTCTAAATTGAAGAATAAAGCAATTTTCAGTCTAATTTGCAACTTATTTATAATAGTGTGGGTTCTGCATTTGCACTCACCATGATAATAATGATCCGATTTCTATATGTTGTTATATATGCAGGCCTGCATTATTATGCGTTATTGGGGCCCAAGAAAGACAACCGCCTTATAACTGAGCTGTGATAACTGCACAGGGGTTATGGGCAATATTAAAGGGTAGTGAATAATAGGAAAGATGGCTAACATTGTATAAAACTAAGTGATATTTGAACAAATAAACAAAGGCATTCTTTAATGTTTGTTTTTTATCAAATAATACCACCTTAAATAACTCCAATATATTAAAAAGTATACCAAATTTAAAAACAAAACACAACACAGGTAGTCCCCATCTTACAATAAGGTTAGGGACTGAAAATGAGATTGTAAATTGAAAAATCGTAACTCGAATGCATTGTAGATTCCCTTGTAGCATCATGTTATGGATAACTGATGTTTATTTGCAATTTTAAAGAAGAAAAAAAAAAAATGATCATAACTTTGAAATATCGTAAGTTGAGCAATCATAAGTAGGGGACTATCTGTATTTACATATACATATCAATGACTTAACGCATTCGGTTTGATATTTATTGATGATAAAAGTGAAATAAGGTGGGTTCTTATGTAAAAAATATATTTACACAATTTCTTTTTACTAAGGAACTTTTTCCAAAATAAATTCAGTAATCAAGGAATAAATACTAAAAGTTTTACTAAATTTAACTTGGTTTTTGTTGTTGTTTGATTGTTTATATAATTGTGAGTGGGGGAACATTGTTATATTATCTTCAGAGTTTAACCGGTATTTTTTTTGAATGTAAACAAATTTTCAAAAAATAATTAATTTGCTTTTTATACAATGGAGGAAAATAATTTTTATATCATATTTTTCTTCTTAAGGAACAATTACAGATTTGATGTTGTAGAGTAAGAAGGACTGACATAAAAATAGTAAAAAAAACCCTCAAACAGTCAAACAAAGGACGATTATTTGTTGTCTACCTTTGTTTTTCAAGTGGAAAACATTTTATAGTCATATTAAACAAGTCTTTTGATGAAATTCTTTTTTAATTCATGGTTTTCTGGACGAGTGGGCAATAATATAGGGAAGAATTTTGGGATCCACCATCCACCTGCCTTATATCACAAATCACACTATATTGGAAGAGGCCTGTATTAGAGCCTTTTGCTTGTGTGTTCATGCCACTTTCACGCTCAAACTACAAGCCCCCTTGACCTAATATTGGGCATGAGGACTCACAAGACATTGAATTTTGACAGGCTATATGAGGTTGACCTCGGAGGTCTTTTGAAGCCAATTGAAACAATGTATAGCAAAGTGATATATTTAGTTTGCTATAAAGTACAAAAATATTTGTAACCTCACAAATGGTAGGGCAGATAAAGTCAGATTTAAACCTCCAAGGTCACCAGAGGTTATCGGAGGTAGAATTAGTTTGTGGCCTTGATATGTATTGCAGTCAAACAATTGCATTCTTGGAAGTAAATTGGTACATGGGGTTACCTTTGGCAGAAAAAGATGATAAGATAGGTGTTGCTATCTTCTTGCTGACTTCCAAGGTCATTGGAGGTTATCAGAGGTCAATTTGGGATTAAAATAGCCTTTTTTCAGCCAAACGAAAGAACTTAACAGGCTAAAAAAAATTTGATTATTTTCCGTTTTGTTTGTAAAATGTTGTGCAACCCTGAAAAACCGTTTCAGACAAAAATTCTAACATGGCAAGGTCGATGGCCTCAATCTGACTTCTCCATGCTTTTCCCATGGTCAGCTCTATGTTGGTTGTTCTAGGATTAGATCATACTGGCACCTAATGGGAGAAGCACTAATATTGTGTACTCAGAAAGTCCAGTCAAACTAAGGGACATCATTTGTTTTGTGCATCAGAATATTTTTTTCCAATAACAGCTAACCGGTAAAATATGGAAAGAGAAAAATATTGATAAGTGTGTGAATATAAATGGAAGGGAGATAACTCCCTTTGTTCTCAACATTTGATTGAGTTGGCCACAATTATTCAGTTTCATTTTTATTCTGAGAAATATGATGAATACAGATTAACATAGATTATATGTATAAGAACATTTTTGCACTTTAGTTGTTTTCCCTTGATTTTATTTTAGAAGAATTTCTAAATAAATAAGAAAATAGAACTGTAATGAAATCTTTCATAAATGACTCTTAATTTGGACAATAAAAAGTACGAGTGATGAGGATAGGCTAAAAGTGTTAGGGCTAACATCGTTAGAAAATAGGAGGGATCGGGGGAAACTTAACAGAAATGATTATGCATGGTTTAGAAGTAGTAAACCCTTATGTATTTTTTACTAGAAGGGGGTACAAGGGACAGAGGCCACACATATACGGTAGAAGCATATAAAAGTAGATTGAATATCAGAAAATTCGTTTTTATCAATAGAGTGGTAGGACTTTGGAATAGATTACCGGTATATGTAATGCTATCAACAGATGTAAATGATTTTAAGAAGAATTATGTTTATTACATCACCGCAAAAGGTTTAAGGCCCTAGACATTGTGTAAATTTGATTGTTATGATGTGTGCATGTATATACAAATTGTATACTTTTTTTTTTTTCCACACTAAAATAAAATGTTCTAAATGTGTAGCCTAATAAGTTTTGATGAGATTAGTACTAGGTTTCTAAGACATATGAGTGGGGAAAAAATAGAGGATAAATATCAATCTAAAACATACTTATATAGAAGATAATGGACTTGGTTAATAAAAACGCTGGTTTAAATTGAGCTACAGAAGAAGCTTTTTTGCAAGGAGTTATAATTTAGTTTGATATTTATAAGATCAAGAAAAGGCTGTATTTGCACTTTTACTTAATGCAACAACTGCAGCTTTATTATATAAAATAGCTTTTTAAACTTGATTGCAGCCAAGTATATGTTCTAATGTTGTAACACCTGTGCTGGATTTTGCTTGTAAAGAATTGATGAAAACAAAGTCTTCATTGCATATTTAAAACGGTTTTATTTTCATACAAAACTAATATGTATAACAGAATATCTAATAAATGTATGTAAAAAAAAGAAGAAGAATAGCACACTATCGTAAGATGAGTTATCTCATCTGTGGCACTAGACTGACTACTTGCTAAGATGAGATATTTCGTCCATGGCAACAAACAGGTTAAACTTTTGACAGTCCAAATTGTACAGCTATTCACATCATTATTTCTTCAGTTTACTTTATTAGTTGGCTAGATTACTGAGAATAGTTACCTAATTCCTTCTATAACAAAAACACAACAGAACTGCAGTGCTTAATCCATACTTTTTCTTTTCTACACTCAGTCGGATGAAACAAACTAGTATTTCTTGCAGTATCAATGAGATTCCAATTACAATTGCCCAAACTAGGAGTTTTCAACAGTTAGTTAAATGTATATTCCCTAAGCTCAGCTTAGTCCAGCAAAGAGATAAGTGATGGGAAATGAGAATAAGAAGATTGTGCCATGCCAACCATCCAAGTGGGGAGGATCAGCCTTTGAAATCCTGGCTTTTACCTGGACTCAAGTGCTGACCACTGGTGAGAAAAATACAGTAACCTCAACAATCAAATAGGCCTATAGATAGATATACAAATGTTATCTACATGACTAAATAACTGTAAACTTTATTATAATTCAGAAGTATTGCACAAGTAAATAGAAATTCTGCCTAGAAATACTCTACAGGTTTTATGGTCTTGATAAATTATTAATTAACTATTTTAACAGTGCTGCCCAAAATGATGGCATATCTGAAATATCTGAATATAGACATTGCATTTTATATACATGGATAATAGAAATTTGCATTGCAGTGAGCTTGGAGAATATTCAAATCTTTGACGCTTTAACAATGTTCTGAACTTGAAAAGAAAGTTGGCAGAAGATGATTAGTTCTCACTTTTCAGATTGGAAGAAGTTCATTGGTTTAAAAAGTGAATAACAAACTATAATTTTTCTCTTTTCAATGGCAATCTCTTACTATTTGAAAAAAAATGGTCAAAGAACTTGAAAGGTTAATAAAGAGAACACATTATATGCAAATGAATGAAATTATAGGCAAATGAAATATCTTCAGCAAAACTTCCCAGCATCTGCTCAATGTCAAAATGGAAAGTGGAATACAAATATTCAAGAGCAATCAATGACAAAACTAGAAAGCACTCAAAAGAGCATATACCTCTGCCAACGCCATTGTTCATAAAAACTGAACTATCAGGTTACACATCCCAGACTATGCTGTGACAAAAGCTTGTAATAATTATACATCAGAGATATATCATCAATAGTTTGAAAAACAATAATGCAGTTTATCATATTTATTTATAATGACATTACTGTGTTATTACATCTAAAAAGCTGAAAGATTGTCCTATATCGCAATGTTAACAAAATTGCAAAAGAATTCCTGGATCTGCCACAAAATTCAATCATTCTTTTTTGGCCAAATGGCCCACCCTTCCACAAAATTTCATTGAAATTCATTGAGAACTTTTGGAGATATTGTGTGACCAAACATGAATGAATACATAACCTGTCCAACTTCGTTGGCAGAAGTAATAAGATAGTTGTAGACAGGCAGATGACTAACAAGTCTGGAACAAATAACTGTGCTAGATTGCTGTCTGCTGTTGCAGCAATCTTTAAGAAATTAGCTGTTTGAATACCGGTTGTGACAGAGAGATATTATTATTATTGTTACTAAGAACCTTTAACTGATTCAATTACTTGACAACTGGCCATTGTATGAAGTTGATATTCACCAGATACATTAGTCAGCACACAAGGCATCGTATTGTCGAGTTGTTTGGATCCTCAGTTCGAGAAATCTAATAAAAATAAATATTTCTCTATAATGCTAGCTTCATGTCGGCCATTAAACGAAAACAGTTTATAGTGTCTATAAATTTATCCCTTGACTTTCAATCTTTACTAATTAATAATAATGATTACACACAAGTATTTCAATCAAAATTATTTTACACTAGACTGAATACAATAACAAAAAGATACATATGTATATTACATTTATGCAACCTCATGGGCCAAAGAGACAGTTTTACTGGCCATCTACACAAAGCTGTTGCTGCACAGCCAACAGGCATGGGGATGCCTATTTCTCTAATCAAAACAATATATGCTTTTTTGCTTTAAATATTATCTTTAATAGTTATGAAAAGAAATTGGCAGTGTCTTATATAAGCCACCATGGACTATGCAGGATTGCAAATAAATAAAATTCCAAATTCACAATGTCATTAAACAAAATTTCCATACTCTATTAGAACCAGTAATGGAAACGGGTTTCGGGAACTAGTTATATGGTAAAGCTGGGTTTTGGGGACTAGGTTTACAGTAAAGTCTCCACTAGTAGACATTGAACATACAAAAAACCTGGAAATTGAGAAGTAGGTATACACAGTACCCCACCATTTCCACCTTTGATTAGAACATAAAAGAATAAAGTCATCAAGTTGAAAAACTAGCCCTAAGTATTTTCAAATATGCTCTTTTCATCTGGTTCTGGTTAGGGAAATGTTAGAAATGTCTTTGAACTTTACTCTTTAAAAACTATTTGTAGAAAAGTGATAATTTTACTTTAGTGAAAATCATGACTGAATATAAAATGCACATTCAACACATTTCATGTTTAATCTGGCAAAAAGTGCAGCAGAAGCTAGGCAATGAATCAATGAAGCTTAGGGTAGTGACACAATAGGTGCAAGCATGTTTCAAGAATCGTTTGCGAAGTTAAAAAAAAAAGCAGATTTTGAGCTCAAGGACAAAGAATGCTCTAGAAGATCTCAGAACTTGAAAACTAGTGAAATGAAAGAACTTTTGAAGGAAGATGCAATACCAAACAAGACGTGAACTTGTAGAAATATTAGAGGTGAATCAGTCAACTATAGTATGTCATTTACAAGTGTTAGGAACATTTTTTAGAAGCTTGGAAGATGGAGTTCCACTATAACTTTTGGAAATGAACATCAATTTGAACTCTTTTCTTTCTCTTTTTGACACTGAATAAAGTCATTTTGAGACAAGATAGTCACCGGTGATGAAAAATAGATTTATTATGAGAATCCAAAATGGAAAAAAATCATGGCAGATCTGGGATAGTCTCAACCTCAATGGAATCTACTGGGGAAAGAGGTTCTGTGTTTGGTGGGATTCAAAGAGAGTTCTTCATTACAAATTTGTGGAACCTGGAGAAACTGTTACTACACTATGCTAGCTTGAATGATGGATTAGAACAGAAAATACTTTCAAATGGTTCTTCAGACGATTGAACTCCATCTTGTTTGTGTTTTTAACATGACGTTACCCCTTTTAAAAATAAAAACTTCTGTTTACCCCCATCACACTCAGATTTTACACCTGAAGAAGGCAGGAAGAACGGATCAGCCAAAACATTGTGTTAACAACACAAACAAGAAGGAGTTCAATCATCCGAAGAACCATTTGAATGTTAATGACCCTTCTCAAAACTATAGAAGAAAATACTTTTTAGGAGCAAGGAAGCTAACTGGTGATTTTGCATCATGACAATCCTCATCCTCATGTTGCAAATGATCATGGAGCTGTAGTTCTTACACATGTGGCATATTCTCCAGACCTGTCAACTTCAGTCTATCACTTATTTCATCCCATGCAACACTCCCTGTCTGGTCAGCAGTTCCAACAAGTTCAAAATATCAACAAATCTTTGCGAAGAATTTGTCATATCAAAATTGGATTAATTTTTTATGATGGAATACACAATTTACTTGAAAAGTAACGTAAAGTCATAGGGAGAACACTTTAATTACTGAATAATGATACTATGAATTTATATGAATAAAAGATTTTGTCAAAGAATTGCTGAAAACTTTTGCATAAACCTAATAATTTGGAGACTGGTCACTAACAACTTCCAATGTTTGGCACTTTCTACATCTGCAATACCTTTTCTCCATGTGCTTTCTTGAACTTTATGTCATACTTCCACCATGACAACCATTCAACTGTTGCTATGAATGCATTGTGACTTAGTTTTTCAGTGAATTCCATGCATGAGGCTCTCTTTTGAGCATTGAGCCCTGATGTGTACACTTTATTTTGGCTTTGAATGAAGATTTAAAAAAGCAATCAACATCTATTAGAGGCCTGCTGGTAGCAGATGAAGCCTATACATGACATCCATATCCTGCCACATTGGCTGCAACGGAAGCTCTAGAAGTAGGATACGGTTGAATTTCTAATGAAACTCTGGTTTTTCCCTGTCTCTCTTCTTCAAAAAAAGAGGCAGCTTGGAAAATTGTCAACATGTTTCCCTGTCATCAGCTTGTGTTGACCCTTGATGTTAGTTGATGCCACAGGAGATGAAGGTCTTGTTTAATGTCTTTGTATATTTTCCATTGTGCCTCTGTTTCACTAATCTATAGAAAAGAAAACCTGTAATAAACGATCTTTCATCTTCGACATGTGACCTGCCCTGAGTAAGTGTATCCTGTGGCCTTGTCGCAAGTGTAAGGATCAAACTCTAGTGAATTTGGTCCTCACATAACAAGCCACTCTTATAGAGCAGACCTTTTCAGCACTGGATAGCCATCTGCCTCAAAGAAAATTACAAAACACCAACCAAGAGCTTCACTGTCATCATCCCAGTTTGCAGGGCCATGACAGTTGAACTCTGGATTCAAATAGCGGGAACAGTAATGTGCACAATACTCTAGCTTAAGCTTCATTTCACAAGCCTGAAGGCTTTCTACATATCTCATTTTATTGCAAGTGAACTACTTTAGGGCCTCCTCAACATCAGTATCTTTACCACTTCTCATCCCTTTTCTTGAAGTTCCAAGTTTTTCTTCATGTGCTATCAATCACAGTTCATTTTTCTTGTTTTATCAAATTGATGGGATTATTTACGTATTGATTGGCACCTCTGCCCCAGATCAAGTTTTGCTCCTCAACCATCTGCCTAGGATCAGAGTGTAGTAGCTGTGTGCTCATTGAAAAATATATGGATACACATTGTGTTTTATACACGTAGATAAATAATTGTAGTTTGGGCATTCCTAGAGCTTCAGACAACTTTCCTTTTAGCCATCTTAGACCATCTAAACAATAAATGCTTAGTCGATATAGTAAACACTACCACTAAGCTGCTTGTTTTGTTGCATAACACCAGTCCTACTTGTAGCTGGTATAGACCAGTGAATGGCAGTTTAAATTACTCATATCAAGGCTACCTATTTGTTCAAATAAACAGTGCACTAGTCATAATAAACAAAATGGGTTTGTGATGATTATATGTGTTTGAATAGGTTCTATCTAATTCGTGTGGTTCTGTTACATGTGCTGCGCCTAATAACTATTGGTCGGATCACTTTACCCCCCCCCC
>VCCN01000158.1:10542493-10556379 GCA_006491835.1 Architeuthis dux | reverse complement strand
TAAAATAACCACCCATGGGCGATCTATCGGTAGATCCCAGTATCATTAAGAAGGAAACTTTTGTTGTCTATTTATTTATTTACTCTTTTTTTTTAAAAATTTCACATGGTATTTTTTGTGTCTATTTCTTAAACTTGCTAGGAACCATCTTTTTTTGTTTTAAAGGAAGTTAAAAATAACAAAAAGAAAATTTTGAAAAATTATTGATTATAACTAATGGTCCAAAGAGATTAAAAGTGCTATTGTTTAGTAGATTATTATACAGGGGAAGCCATTTATTATAATCACAGATTCAAACACTTATTGTTATCAAAATCAGTTGGTCCCCAACACTTTATTTAAAATTAATTATAAATTATCAATGAATTTCATATTAATTTTTATAATGTAAAGTTCTTTATAACAATGAATTTAATAACATAACAATGAATGTGAAATTATAACAATGAATGTAAACTGTTTAAATTTTATCGTTTGATTAATGTTATCAGCTGGTTATTGTTACTTGACCCTCTCCCAAAGTGATCACAATAAGCGGCTTCCTCTGTATTTCTATATTTGATTTGCTGTTTTTAAATGCCAGTTTTAATAAGCACAAAGAGTAAGACCTATAAGCTAATTATTGTATAACAGGAGAAAGGATAAGGAAAGCACAGACATTAGGATTATGGCTCCTAAATTCCACTACCTGATTGCACAATGGCGAAATGTTGTGACTATAACAAGCAAGATGAGACACTAGTTCAAATAGATTAATGTATAGTAATGATAATTCCTCATCTCAGAAATTCAGACAGGTTTGTAAAAATTGACTCCTTTCTCTCTCATCAGTTTAGTCCTACAATTGTTCTTGGTCAAGTTGTTTATGGCAGCTGACTTGGGTTTGCACATAGAGGCAAGTCATTTCTTTCCTCATTAAAGTAACTCCTATTAAACTGACAACATCAACATAGGTTTCTTCAGTTTTCAACTGGATCAGGATGGCTTGCCATGTATGTATCATGCGTACAGGCTGCACCAATGGAGCTAGAGGGCCGAAAATTTAAACATTTACTCCTTACTAGAGGGCTGAAAATTTAAACATCTCCTTATTATGTCTAGAAAAAAGGTTTTTTGCTTTTTTAAAAATCAAATAAGAAAGACCTTCCCATAAGTTGCTCTTGATTATATTTATAAATATTAAACGTTTCTTTTTTTCTTTCCTGTAGACTCCTGTGGAGCATAGGGCTGCATTGTGGTTTCAGTAGCAAGTAGGTTTTATGGTGGTGGAGTTGCTAGCTCCACACCCAAGATGGACTGCTTTATAAAACTAAAGAGCTCCAATTACCCAGCTATAGCTGGGGGAGAAGTGGATTCATGCCTTTCCCAAGGGCATTACTGCAAAGTGAATGTGAGCAGCCTTTGCTGAAACTTGAACTCAGTTTGCTGATTCCGTTTTCTGTGCCAGTAACCACTATGCCAGTCTACACCTCCATTGAAATCAACTTTGCTTATTGGACGTAGGGCTTGCAATTCCACCCCATAAAATCCTACTTGCTACAAAAACCACAGCAGCATCACCCCAGTGATTGTCTGCTGGTGTGGTTACGGCAAACATTACAATTTAACTTGTTTGATACAGTAACTTGTTTTGTACTTTTCAATTGTTGAGCAATTCTTTCATTTTTAATTCTAGATGGACAAACTCAACTAACCAGCCTGTTGAAAAAAACTACCCTTTAAATGCACTAATTTTGAAACATTGGTCATGTTTTATACCATAGAATGTTTTTTCTCTATATCTGTAGGTCCGATTTGGGAATGATGTATCCAAAACTGATGTATGCCGAAAGTCTTTAAATCCTCAATGGAATTCAGATTGGTTCAAATTTGAGGTACGCTTTTTCATTTTTATTATGTAAAATCCCTTTAATTTTTGTGATGTTCTGGAAAGTTTAAGAGTTTTATAGATAAACTAACATGACACTAATTTTTTTTATTAACTAGTGTTATTCTTTATTTACTAACAAGGTGCTATTCTTTTCCACAAAATAAATCACTGCGTCCTACAGGTCGAAGGTTACTTTTTTCATAGGCCTATCCTATTTATATGATTTTTTTTTTTTTCAAAATTTTATAAGTCAAAGTTGGGGTGCATCCTTGAGGCTGGAGCATTCTCAATGCATGTAAATACAGCAATTTCTGGAATTTATATCAAGGCTGGATCATGTTGAATCTCCTCTCCTCCTGTTATCCTATTCGCATATTGCTACTATGTTCTCACAATTTCATTTTGACTACAACACCAATTAGAGTAGGCTAAACCAAGGTCAAGTTTATGTAAGATGCATAGAATCTATTTATTACATTTGTCATCATATAGTTGTATGTATACATATATGCTTTGTGTGAGTACTGTAAGCTGATATATAAGACAGACATTTAATTTTTTTAAAAAACTATGCCAATATTACACTACATCTAAAGCGCTAGTATTATGAGTAGTGGGCCATCTATTGATGCTGAATATGGACAGTTAAGGCTTGGATGAGTTGCAGTGAGCAGTAGTGCTCCAAATACCCTTGTAAAACCATTTGTCTTATAGTCATATACTTTGTGTGTTATCTGTATGTTTGTAAATACACACCATAAGTTATCTGAAAATACTATATCTATTTGATATAGGATAAAATTTATTAACTTATTTTAAACAATTTTCAACTTATTCTTAACAATGAAATTAGAAAAAGAAATGAAGATTTTGTGTTGGATATTTCTCCATTGCATAACTGAAAACTGTCTCTCTTCATCTTTATCAACCATGCAAGGTTTTCATTTTCATTGTTATTTATATATAAGTGATCCTATCAGAATAATGATCTGCGCTTTTCAGTTTTTCTTTATGTGCTTAATATACGTGAAAATTTATATACTTAATATAACTGAAAATATACTTTGTATAACTGAAAACTGTCTTTATCTTGGTCAATGTTTACATTTTCATTACAACCACTAGGCAGGTTACTAGATGCGTTTAACCAACACTTTTATCCACTAGGCCATGTGTCCTACAAGACAACAACAATTTAAAGATTTACAATGCATTAAAACTGAATCCAATAGTTTATATGCAGCTTTTTTATGTGCATAATTTTTCTTTTTATTACAGGTTGAAGATGAAGCTCTCCAAGATGAACCTCTCATACTCAGGTAGGAGTTTATGCCAATTGAAAATCAAAATTGTTAACATATGGATTAACTCTAATGTATCTTTTTTATTTTGCAAATAATGTTGTTTATAAAATTCTTTTAATCATCATAAAGATGTTACATTTTAAACACATCTAATCATAGTGTTATCGAGATGATTGTAAATTGAGAAAAGTTAAGACAAAATTAAACTATTGGTTCCCTATTGTAAGAATTTAGCAAGAATTTATAATTGCAGCATAGAATAACTAGTTCATACAAAATATGAAATATATTTCACACTTTATGTTATCTAGTTATTCTATGTTGCAATTACATATTGTGAACATTTCTCCTTGTGTATTTATTTACTCATATGAGAAAAGTACTCCTGTGAAAAGGTTTTGTGGTCATATCAACATCACAGGTCTAGGTGTTCAAATCTTAACTGTTTTAATACATGTAATCTGCAATCAGTATTTAAAAAATGATTCATTATGATTATTTTTTTTTAAAAACTCTGATTTTGTTGGTGCATCCTTCATTAATTCAAAAATCCAAAATGACTATTTACACAATCTTCTGATATATTTCTGGATTTTAAGATTAATATACATTTTGTGAGTTTGTTTTTCAATTGAAAATATTCTAAATAGCTAGCTGAAAGAATTATCAACATCATGGCTTGGCTTCACGACCAAACATTTAGTAAGGTTTTCCATGTCCGTTGCAGGCCTTCATTTGGCTTGTGAGGTAGGTGTACAAAATAGCCCTCAGGCCTGCACTAATGAAGTTTTAAGGTCAAGTGCACAAGCTTTAAACCAAGGGTTTACATGCCATGGCGGAACAATGGGAGTAAGGTCTCGGGGGTCATAGGTTTTCTGTTGGAATTTCCTTCTCCTAAGCAGCTGCCGAGGTCTGCTACCCCTTAAAAGGACAGTATGGCTGACCTAGGTAGGTTGAAGCTCAAGTCCTGAACTCTCTGCATAGTTTACAGTTTTTATCTATTGTTATTACCATCATGCTGTTGTTGAAGAAGGCATTTTTTTCCTTAACAGGGTCCTGGACTATGATACATACAGTGCCCATGACTCCATTGGGAAAATTTATATTGATTTGAATCCATTGTTAATCAAGAATAACCCTTCTGTGATTAATGGCTGGTTTCCAATTTATGATACTATGCGAGGTAAGTTTTCAGCTTTTCTATTAAGTGCTGTGTATCTGTTTTTATTTTTAATTTACTTCTATATTAATGTATTTATTTTGTCAATTACTAAATTTACAATTAATTTCTTTTTCTATTTTAGGTATTCGAGGAGAGTTAAATTTCATTGTAAAAGTTGACTTGTTCAGTGACTTTAATAGATTTCGTCAGTCATCCTGTGGAGTTCAACTTTTTTGTTGTGAGTATCAGTGCTTTATTTCTTATAGATTTTATTAATTTTCTGTTGTGAAGTCTCTGGCAGTATTGTGTAATGTAACTTATATTGTGTGCCAGGAAAAACCTTTTGTATTTAATATTTTTTAAAGGCATATGTAAAACGCACCTAGGAATGTCATAGTCTACAGAAAAACCAGGAGTCCCCCCATTTTGCAAACATATAACAAGGGTCCAGTTTTGCATTATACATACACTGTAAATCAATCCGCCACTTTAGGGCCACATAATATCTTTTTAAGTTCTCTATGAATTTCAATGAAATTTTGTAGGAGGGTGGAAAATGGGATATGGAAGAAGTGATTGAATTTTCGAGCGGATCCATGCACAATTACCTCTAAAATTGACATGGATACCAGGTATCATGTGAGGATCTAGAATATAAATTTTAGGGCTGTTCTATGTACAGTTACATACCCTGCATCATAGTTATTTGTTCCAAAAATTCATAACTCAGAAACTGCTTGGTTAATCTGAACCAGACCTGGCATGAATACCATGTATCATGTGGGGATCTCAAATATAAATTTTGGGGCTGTTCCATGCACAGTTACCTCTCCTACATTGTAGCTATTTGTCCCCAAAATCCATAACTCAGAAATTACCCAGCCGATCTACACAAAAATTGACAAGGATACCAAGTATCATACCGATCACTCTGGCCCAGCCATAGAGCGCTCACGTCCAATTCAGTAGATCATGGTTCAATCCACTGCTGAGTCATAACAAAGAATTTAAAAATGGAACTCAATGCCTCTCTGCTAAGCACTCAGTGCAAGGATTGTGAAACCTCTCCCTGCAGCTAAGGGCTTACGGCCAAATCATGTTGGATACACCGGTTCTTGTAAGATCATCAAAGTTAAGCAATGTTGAGCCTGGTTAGTACCTAGATGGGTGGCCATATGCTGTAAGCAGAACAAAGCTTTGGCAGGCCTGACAAGCCAGAAGTGGGTCAACAATTGCTTGTGTGTACCTAACCCTGTAACACCATCGATGAAGGTATAAGTGGAGAATGATAATACATATGTACATACCAACTATACCAGGGATCTCATAAATAAATGTTGGGTCCGATCCATGTACAGTTACCTCCCCCTACATCATAGCTATTTGTCCCCAAAATTCATAACTACTCGGCCAATATGAACCAAACTTGGTATGGATACAGTGTATCATGCGGTGATCACAAATACATTTTGGGGTCCGATCAATTACAGTTGCCTCCCCTATCTCCAAAAGTTGAGAATGAATTTCAAAAATATTATGGAAGGGTGGGCAATGGCCAATGGAATCCATAAAACTTTTACAGTTACCTCTCCTGCATTGTAGCAATATGTCCACACAATATCCATGTACAGTTCCTCTGCATTGGCTATATGTCCGTAACACACAACACAATATCACCAAAAACTGAGTATGAATTTCAATAACATTTTGTGGACTACAGAAAAGTGATTACATTTTCGGGCAGATTCAGGAATCGTTATTCGATTGAGAGACATTTTTGTATTCATATGTGATAAAACCAATTCATAACCCTAGATTAGAACATTGTCCTGTTTCTTTGATGTAAAATTATCAATTTAAGATGACTAGACTAGTCAATAATTAATGGTAATGACAATGCTTCGTCAAAGAAATTTGGACAACTTAAATCTTTTAGATTAATTAGATTCTATATTTCTATGTTACTAAAACAAAACAGTTATTTCTTTTTAACTCTATAACAAAGTTTATAAGTAGCCATTCTTAATGTTTAGCACCAACTGTTCCTGAAAATTATCAGCTTCAAAGTCTGCATGGATTTGTAGAAGAACTTGTTGTGAATGATGACCCTGAATATCAGTGGATTGATAAACTGCGGACACCAAGAGCATCAAATGAAGCTCGGCAAAGATTATTTTCCAAATTAACAGGTAGGTTTTAAATAAATTTAATAAGTATTTTTTACTCATTTTCAAGTACTATTCTTCGTAATATCAATATATGAGGTCTGTCCGGAAAGTATCCAGCCATTTAATATCAACGAAAAAAAATAGCCTATTTACAGCTATGATGCTTTAGTCCCTTCAAAGTACTCTCCTTGGGACTTGACACACTTATCCCAGCAACCATTCCACTTTTCTGCAAAGTCCTCTTTCTGAATCAACATCAACTGCCTCATTGTGTTTTCCTTAATCTTTTTGGGGAAAGCCAGAAGTCATCTGGGATTGGAAGACTGTGTGATGCAATGTTTTGTCAAAAAAACCTGCACGAAACATGAAGAATGACATTGTCATTTTGAATGCAACAAGCTCACTCAATGGCGTCTCACTGCCAACTGACTAACCCCATGGGAGAATGTCTGTTTACGCATACGAAGTAAGGTCCCCTCTGATTGGTTGCCAAGTTACATCAAGGCCATGCAACCAGTTCTCAAGATATTCAGAATGGCTGGATACATTCCAGACTGACCTTACATTATTATTCATGTTTTCTAAAAATATATTGTAAAAAAAACAGCAATCAAAATTTAAAATGGCTGTTCTTTTGTAGTGTAATCAGCATAAAAAATTGAACTTTAATTTACTGAGCATTTAATTTCAAATTGTTTTTATTTCAAAAAGACATTTAGAAATTATGGCTAGTTAATTGGTAGTATAAATCTTAAAGTGCTCAGATTAATAATGCCTGTTTTAGCTTCTATGTTCTCAATTGAAATTAAACATAGCTAATAACATTCAAAGGTTGAACATTATATTTAAGAATGTATGTCATTGTCCCTGGGTGTGGTTTAAAGTATGTCATTGGTTAGACTGGGAAATCAATTATTTTTCACTATTAACATTTTATAAGTGTTTGTAATGTTTATGCATGTATGTATATGTATATGTTAAGTTTCTGGTATTGAAACTGGGAGCCCGGAAGTGGGAACTAGGAAGGTCTCTCTTGACCAGGCGATCTCCCTGTGTCTTTGTTTCTCTCCGCCTTGTTTCTTAAACACAGCTAAATACAGTTATAAACCAAATGCGTTCAAACTAAACACAGCTAAACAGATAAGAACAACAAATAACAAAGACATAATAGTGTTCTCACACACTTTTTAAAAAATTTTAAAACATTGTAATTTTAATATCTAAATATTTTATGTCATTGTCAAAAGTGATTGTGAGGAATTTTCAGTTCACTGAATTTAAAGAAAGATTTTCTGTTTTAAATATTGTTACTTAGTTTAGGATATATTTTTTCTTTAATAGTGTTTAAAATATTGTTGATTGTATTTTTTTCTCTGTAGGAGAGTTACAACGGAAAATTGGCTTGAAAGTTTTGGAGCTGGGTGGTAATTCAATAATTGGGTGAGTATTCAATAACTGATATTGCACAGAAAATGTGTTATATTTAGTTCTATGTTAATGGCAAAAATAGTTTTCATGCAGTATGCTTGTTAAAGAAATTAAAGCTTTAAAATGTTAATTTTTACAAACTATTCCAATGTTTGCAATTTTATCTTTTACTTTTATATATTTGCTTTTATCTTAGTGTGACATTGAACCTCAAATTATGTTGTTCTCATAATAATATCTTCAAATAGTTATCTATTTAATGCTGACTAGGGACAGCATTTCTCCAGTAATCAAGAACAAACAATTGTCTATATCTATATCTATACATATGAAAGCCAAATATGCAAATGAGTATATTCGTTTGGTTGTATGTTTGGTTGTTTGGTTCTCTGTAGTGTCTGCTAACTGAGATCTTACAACTCCTATTCGACTGGTCCAAATGAGATAGATTGTACAATATAATTAAAGGGTATAAAAATGAGACATGCCCCTCCCATATCAAAGAAGTACACAGATCAAAATCAACAGACAACCTGTGTCTGTCAATGATCAAAGAGACTCTGTCTCCTTTCACTTTCTTTCGGCTTCTTTGATGTTGCCTACAATGAGCAAATAATGGGAAGCAACGCAACAATGTCAAATGCTTTCTCTTTCAACTTCCTTTGATGTAGCCGACATAGTGAGGAAGAATGGGGAGGGGAAAAGCAGTTTCTGGCTCAAATCTCGCAAAAATAGCCAAATACAAATGCTCTCAGCACACCAAAAAAAAAAAGGAAGTCAAAATATCTCAAAATTTAAATATGGCCAAATGCTTTTTAAAAAGGCTGGATTTGTCAAATTTTGCTATCAACTTTATTTTGTAAGAAAATAAGTTATATTTTTAATAAAATAAGTTTCTTTCTATGACTTCATACCGCACAATGTCTCTGATGACTTTTCTTAAGTTGAGACTTTCAAAAAATTTAGGATACTTGAATTAATAAAAAAGAAATTACCTAATAAAATCGCTTTTGGCTCCTTATTGCCTACATAAAAAAAACCATGTCATTTCTAATGGGTATATGCCAGTATGTATATATATATATATATAAAACCCAGTGTCTGTTGCTTTGTAATGAACAAAACATGTCACGCTATGTTTTCATTCTTATCTAAGTGTTTAGACCAGATACACCTTTCATATTTTGCATTCATAATCCAAAAGAATAAAATATCTCCTATACATAAAAGCCAGTGTCTGCACAAAACATGCCACAATATGTTTTTTGGAGGTTTTCAATTCGATATTTTGTTATGTCAATTATTGTCATCCAAAATTACTTCAATTAAGCCATGGTTGATGTATACTGTCAGAAAAATTTAAAAATCTATAAATTGAAAATCTTCCAAAAATAAAGTAGTCATTATAGAAATATGATTCAACAAAACTTAGTTAATTTAATGACTACTTAACTGGATTTTGAAAAGAATATTACTTACTTTTTACTTAAAATATAGTGAAAAATACATTTGTTTACAGAGGGTATCTGTTACCTGTCAACGCATTTCAAAGGTCAAGTGGGTGTTGAGTCAACTTTCTTTACACATAGGTGATGGAAGCCTGCTTAAATTTATGTGTATCTGATGGGACATCTGAAGTATGGATGACCAACAATGACAAAACCTGACATTACCCAAAATGGCAGAAGTATGTTCCCCACTCTTACCAATGCCTGTATCTAAGTCTACTAACCTCTCTTTTTGAAGGAAAAATGTCAATTATGCAACCAAGAAAAAGGACCAGATAAATTAATCAATTGTTTCTTTGTTTTTGTTTCATATTTCAACATGTGATGGTTAATTCTCATACACTCAATCCTGAATCAGCTTTTTCACTTATTAAAATATTGGTTTCTTGAAAGGTTTCTTTATTTCTCTTCTCCACAAAAATGTTTAATAAACGATTATCTTTCAGCTATCGTCAATGTTTTGACTTGGAAGGAGAATCTGGTATTGTTGTGAGAGCAATCGGAACAGCTGTTACACTTTCCAAGACTTCTATACCATCCACATCTCCTATTGGGCTGTCACCTTTCAAAGAGTAAGTGCCACAAAACTTTATGCTAGCTTTGTGCATTTAATTTTCACATGTAGGAATATTAATCATATTCGTTTGCTTCAGATTAAGATCTGAAATCCAAGAACAATAAAATAACAAATTTAGACATAGGTTTGGAACTAATCTATATCCTAATGATCCCATTTCTGCATGTTTGTGAGTTTGTTGCTGTAAAACAGCAAATGTTTGTTTGTTACCATAACACAGCAAAAAGGGCACAAAGTAGCGCAATCTTTGTAGTCTTTAGTCCATCAATTCCTTTTTCTGTTCACTTTCAAATTTTTAAAAGTTT
Organism: Architeuthis dux; assembly: GCA_006491835.1. Classification (NCBI taxonomy): domain Eukaryota; kingdom Metazoa; phylum Mollusca; class Cephalopoda; order Oegopsida; family Architeuthidae; genus Architeuthis; species Architeuthis dux. Next base: position 10,546,057 of record VCCN01000158.1, on the reverse strand, counting down.
ATTCTCAATTTTGCTTCACAAAAATTAACTTTTGATGAAGAACACATCAAAACAAAAAATTGTATTTTTGCTAGCAAACTGCTATTCACTACATGAGTAATATTGTTTTTTCTGTCAGTTAACCAGTCTAAGTCACCTCACATACTGAAGATTTTTTGAGTATATCAAATTCAGAGAAATTCCCAATATATCTAAATTAGAACTTCGACCATAAATTCTTTTCTTCTTTTTTCCTCCACAAGGAAGCTCCGCATCTTATTCAGACGTCAATTCAGGTTGAAGTGTCTTTTTTTTTTTAATATATGATCCTGCTGCTTATAATTTTATTTCCAAACTTTACTACTAATAATGAGGATTTTAATAAAAAAGTGTTAATCCTAATTTTAGACAGATCACTTCAATGATTACTATTCACGTTTAAGTATGTCACGTGAATGTCTTATAATTACCTATTCCTCTTTATTTTTCCCTTCACGCTCTGTGTAAACAGGTATCCCTCGCTTTTTGAAAATTTGCTTGGCGCCACTTTTTCGCTTTTCCGAAAAAAAGCGAAAATAGCGTTCAGTGTTTGTTTTACAGCGAGAGGTTATAGGGGCAGCGCGCATTCTCTTTCTCTCTTTCCTACACCCCAGTCTCCTGTACCTACCACAATCCCAACCTCCAATGATTCAGCCTAACATACCATCATCACCATTTTTGGGGTCTGAGGGAATGCTTAAAAGATTTCCCCATATAAACTAATGGTAATTGCTTCTTTCTTGTATGCCATTTTGGTTTCCGAAAGGTTTTTATAGGACTGATCTACTTTCAGATAGCAGGTGAAACCTGCATATTTTTTAAAATGGGCAATATTCAAGTGCAGGCAATAAATGAAAGACAGCTAACATTGTATAAAACTAAGTGAGATTTGAACAAATAAAAAAAGGCATTCTTTAAATAATGTTTTTATGAAATGATACCACCAAAACAATTCCAATATATTTACAAAGTATATCAAATTTCAGTATTTAAAAGCAAAATACAGATAATCCCGAATTACGATAGGGTTATGGACTGTAAAATGAGATCGTAAGTTGAAAAATCGTAACTTGAAGATGTAGATTTCCTTGTAGCATGAAATCCATTCCTGCTTATTACTTTTATTTAGTTTTATTTGCAATTTTAAAGAAAAAATGTGAGCGTAACTTCGAAATAACCCAAGTTGAGCATTGTAGTATTTACATCAATGACTAAATGCTTTCTGTTTGATTTGATATTTATTGAGATGTCATAAAATGAAATAAGGTGGGTTCTTCCGTAAAAAATATATTTCCACTGTTTTCAGTAATCAAGGAATGATACCAAAAGTTTTATTAAATTTAACTCGGTTTTTGTTGTTTGATTGTTTATATAATCGCAAGCGGGGGGAATGTTGTTACATTATCTTCAGAGTTTAACCAGTGTTTTTTTCAAATGTAAACACAAATTTCAAAAAACAATTAACTTGCTTTATATATAATGGAAATAAATAATTTCCATATCAGATTTTTCCCCAATTCCTCTTAGGGAACAATTGCACAGATCTCTTCCATTATGTTAGTGAATACAGTAAGAAAGACTGAAAAAGTCAAAAACAACCAAGCAAAGGACAATTCAGGATTTGACTTCTGATGAAATTCTTCTTTAATTTGTGGTTTTCTGGATGAGTGGGTGATAGATAAAAATTTTGGGATCCACCATTCAACCGCCTTATATTGTGAATCACGCTATAAAGGGGGAGGCCTGTATGGGAATTTTCTAGTAGTGTTAGCATATACTAAAATAACATTTTATAACAAATTCTTTCCATCTTTCTTCTGACTAATTATTAAAATTATTTTTAATTTTTATTTTATTTAAAAATGTGTTTCGATGAAATATCGTTTCGATAAAAAGTTGTTTTGATAAAGTCGTTTAAAAAAAGACATTTCAATAAAAAGTCGTTTTGATAATCCAATGTAGGATGACTTAACTGTCAAAAATGCTTATCATAAGGACTGATTTGACCGATCCCCGCTAAAGAAGCTAACATTATTTTTACTTTCTACTGCAATGACTGTTTGAGTTTTAGTAAAAACATTTATTTTATTTTATTTTTATTAAATCAAGTATTGTAAACCATTTTTATTAATTTTTGACTGCTATTTACCCTCATCTAAATTTTTAGTTTTAAAAAAAATCAAAATGTGTAAAAAATGGTTTAACGAATAATAATAGCTTTTTTACTAAAACCAAGTTGAAGTGTAATTAAAAAAACAACTAAAAGTTAAGATGATGGTAAATAGTAGTTAAAAATTAATAAAAATGGTTTTCAATACTTGTTTAAGTAAAAATTAAATAATCGATCGCTGTTTTTACTAAAATCAAAAGTAAACAATAGTACAACTCATTAAATCAAGTGGGTGGCAAGAAATGAAATAGCTACATTTTTAAAAAATTTCCTCATGGACTGTATGTTAAAACCTAGTAGATGCCATTTTGCTATATCTAGATCTATTAAAATGTATTTTCAGCAGAATTGATCAAATCTTTAGTAGCATTTTTCTCTCCTTCTAATCTTATTTTAAGGAAAGTGTGTTGGGACAATCATTAAACCTCTGAAGCCTATTTCCATTGGAAACAAATCCACTGCATTAATAATAATTGGATCTGCACTTCCTCTTATTTCCTTTCCTTAAAGCTTGTACTCGTAGTTCAGTTATTTCCAAGCCTTATCCTTTGTCATACTGACAGATTACTAATTATTTTTCTTTTCTTCTATTTACAAGTATCATTTTGAACTGCAGAAAACTGATTTAGATGGGGAAAAAATGCCAATCTTGCTTTTTCAGGTACAACTTACTAAAAATTAGTTAACACCAAATCTAATCAGTACACAAAAGTAGCTTTCCAAAAACAGACAAAGAAAAAAAATCATATAAAGGCAAAATATGTGATGTAATGCTTGTCTGTTTTATTTCAGGTGTTCAGTGGGTCTCTAACATTACTATTTCCCCACTTTTAACACAATCTTCTCAAAAACCCTCCTTTCAAATTAGAGATGTATGTATTAATAGTATTTGTATTTCTTAACATTGTCAATGGTTATTAATCTTTGACTAGTATTTCTTTCATCCTAATTTCAGTTGCTTTTATTACAACTCCTAAAAAGCAACAGTAACTAAGATGAAAATCAAAGTCAAAAATCGATAATAATTAGGCAAGTATAGTTTCCCAAATAGCAGTGAACTTTTTAAAAAGTGTTTATTTGGATTCCCCTTATTTCTTGAGACACATGAATTTTAAGAGGAAACTGCCTTTTTTGGTGGTTTTGTTCTATCTCTACAGTTCACCGACATTTCCACGCACAGATCAACAAAAACAAACTATCAAGTTGAAAAATAATTTTAATTTTTACAAAAAAAAAATCATTTTTCAACTTTTGAAATTAATTTACATCTATAGTTCAATTTGATAACTTATAGTTTGTAGGAACAAACTATGGAGTTAAAACGATTTATTAAAAAAATTAAAATTATATTTTGAGTTCGCAGGTACTTACTATAT
>VCCN01000158.1:10520452-10532719 GCA_006491835.1 Architeuthis dux | reverse complement strand
TCCACCGTCTCCGCCGGCTCCCAAGTTATCGAATCACCATCTCCACTCATTAGACAGGGACCAGTGGCCTATCTCTCCACTCGCCCAGCCTTCATCAAATGTGTGTTCCACACCACCTGTGCTTGTAGCTCAACATGTGCAAGTAGAACAAGAAGCAGACAACTCAATATTTACCTTCCCTTGCAGCTCTCCTCTTCCCGAAGACACCACGATTACTCCCTCCTCCCCAAACATAACCCAGACTGGGGGTGTCAAATCATCTACATCGCCTGCTAAATGTGCTACAGCTCTTCGCCGCCGCTCCTCAGACTCTGATTTGAGCACCACTCCAAAAGGTAATAGTGGAATCATTTATTAACTATTAAGATATTTTTTCTAATTGGAATTCTCAAATTTTATTTCTTACTTCTCTTTAATTTCTCATACTATACTCAAACCTTTTTTTTGTGTTCAAGTTGGAAGATATTTACTCAATTTGAAGGTTCCTGAAACTCTGAGACTAATTTTAACATGAGTATTTTTGTGCCACAGGAAATAGATTGAAAATAATTTCAAAATTAGTCCTTTGAAATCTGTCAAAATCTGAAAAATTGATGTTCGATTTTAATAATAAATCTGCTACCAGTCTTAATATCTATGTAAATAGATTTTCTAGAAGTAGAACATGTGTTCAAATTTGAAATCTAATTGATTTATTATAAAATGTTGATGTAAGAGTATAAAGGGTCAAAGAAAATTAGGATACTGATCTTTCATTCACAAAACTTTATACAAATCTACATTAACATAAATATAATACATGAAACCATCTCTCTTGAACAATCATTATCTTTAACAAGTTCACTGCCACTCGACGAACACGTGTGTTTTGTGGCATGTTGCATATTGCCTCTGACGCAAGTGTGCATCCATTCCATGGTCTTGTTTAAGGCAATATAAATACCTACAGCAACGTGCTAGACTCAGTTTCTGCCTTGTGGCACTGAGCAGAGGACCTGCTTATTTTGTTGCCCTGTATGTTGCGCTATCCAAGGTAGCAGTGAATGTGTTAAATTCAAATTACCCAGTTAAGTGTACGAATGTGATTTTTGTGTATCTAGCATTTTTATGAAAAAATAATTACTGCATCAGAATCTAAAACTTTTGGCTCTCTCAATTCAATCTTTCATGTACTTATGAAATAGATTTTTGTTCAGGGTGTATTAATCAATGTATATGATATGGTCAGAGTATTTTCCTGTTTATGTTTTTCGCCATGTACTCTCCGGCCTTCGTCAGTTGTTCCTGGTTTTAAAATGTGGAAACACCCCCTAGAACGAATGCTCTTATTGAACTTGACATGTCACATCCGTTTTTTTTATGTATATATATTCCTATACATTGGTATTGTGTTTCAATGTCAAATTCCGAGTTGCTTCCCATTCATTAGGTGACCCGTTTACTTTTCCAGAAATGGTCATTTTGATAAGATGTTCCCAGATTCTATTTATATCGATGTTCAGTTGGCTAATTTGACTGAACAAAGTATGTGTGCCATTTCCTTCAGCTGTTTATTCACCAATTGTTCTCCCTGTCTATAACTTCATCCCACAGGGCCTGTCCATCCTGATCTCTCCATGTATGGTCCGCCATGACAGATTTGTGTGTTACGGCCCTCCTGTGTTCTTCGATTGTTATTTTTTATGGGCCTGCATGTTTCACCTCTATAGAGTCTACCACAGCTACAAGGAATATTATATACACAATTTCTGGTCATGTTTTTCTCGGTTGGTGTTTTAGTTTTGGAGGGGGTGCATACTTGGATTTTTGTTTGTTTTCAAGTCTGGTCTCATTTTACAAGCAATTGAATTGAAGTTTTTGTACATAAAATCTGCAATTAGGACTTTGATCTTTAAGATCATTAGCAATAAGCGCGCTTCTTACTTATGAAAATGATCTCAGAAATCTGCAGCAAATGTTATTTAAATTGTTGCCCCTGTGAATCAAGGAAAGTAATTATTAAATTTCATTTTAGTTTTAAAAAATATAGTACTAAAGAAGGTGGAACTACATTCATAAAAATGTTTTTTGAAATTTTAGAATTTTAATATTCATAACGTCTAGAACATTGAAATATTTTCAATATTTTTCATTTTCATAGTTTAGTGTACTAAAGAACATTTATTGTGATAAAACATGTTTTAAAGATTTTTTAAAATTATAATTTAAACAGAATTAAAGGCCTCGACCATTATGACCTGGGTGTTGGGGTTCAAGAATTTAGAAAACCTTGTTATAACAGCACCACAATAACTGTGGGATGGGTATGGGGCAATACCCAAGGGTGGGCAATAATAAGTGAAAGATGGCTAACATCGTCTATTGTATAAAAAATAAGTGAGATTTGAACAAATAAACAAGGCATTCTTTTATGTTTTTATTATATAATACCACCAAAATAACTCTGATAAATTACAAAGTATACCAAATTTCAGTACTTAAAAACGAAATATTTACATCAATGACTTAACACTAAGACACAAATTCACACATACATATACAAGACAAATTTTCAACACATTTTTAATGATTTGACACCTTCTGAAAAAACTAAAAACATAAATAAAATTACATATAAACAAGTGTTTCAATTTATTTAATCCTCATTGGACTAATTTTAGAAAAAATTTAAATTGATTTAAATTCTTATGGGATTTTTACAATGTAAACAAAATAACTTTTGGTTCGGTTTGATTTTTATTGATGTCATAAAATGAAATAAGGTGGGTTCTTATGTAAAAAAATATATATTTCCACAATTTCTTTCACAAAGTACCACTTGTATAAATAAATTCAGTAATCAAGGAATAAATATCAACAGTTTTATTAAATTTAGCTCATATAAATGCACAGATCTCTTCCATTATGTTGTGGGAATACAGTAAGAAAGACTGAACTAAAAAGTCCCAAACCCTTCAGTCAAGCAAAAGTCAATTTGGATTTGAAGTTGTCTACCTTTGATTTTCAAATTGAAGAAATGTAATGTTTTAGTCATATTCAGTTAGTCTTTTGATGAAATTCTTTTTTGATTAGCGATTTTCTAGATGAGTGGGTGATAATATAGGTGAAAATCTTAGAAATACCCTCCTTATATCACAAACTGTGCTATAAGGAACCACGCTATATCGGATGAGGCCTGTATTAAATAGAATTTTTTAAATAAAATTAAAGTTAATTTTTGCCAACAGCTGTCTTTCACGGTTCATTTTATTTTTTACCATCTGCTTGTGTTAATTCTCTCTAAGAATCCCATAGAGTTCATCCATATGTTTTTGTATTTTCTTTGAGTGTCTCTTTTTGGCAATATCTTTTTCTAGACATCTTGTGACTTTTCTTCTCAAAATGTGGCATCTGGTCAATTCGTTGCAGGTAAATTGGTCGCCAATTGGACCACTCTTTTGTTTTTTAACTGTTACCATGTAGTGTATTTCTCAATTTGTTCCAGTTCACTAGTTGTGGACTTCTTCAGTTTTCTTCTCTTATGACTAGTGCAAGTGCAGATTGACTAGTGAACTTATCTTTTCCTCTGCATCTATTTCATCATTACACAAGAGAAACATATAGAGGGCCCATACCATCAAGAGAAGAAATCTTAGACAATGTATATCAATTGATATAAACTGAGGGGATTGTAAAAATGATGGCCGAGGTGTTAATTGAAATAACAATAAAAAGTTATATTCACGATATTCACAAGTAATGAAGTAAAGTTCATAGTGAGGCCGTAATAGTTGAAAAGTGTATTCTTTACACATTACAATTTAGCTGACTTGTAAGCAGTCGGTAGTGTATTTTTATATAGTCCCACAAAGGTTTTTGTATGAATGTGGACATCTATGTGAATGAGTAAGTTCAAAGTGTTGAAAAGAATAGTAAATTAAACTTACTTTGTTAGTGTTCTTGGAGAAAAATGTTCATTCAGCATTTCTTGGCTAAATGGACAAGCTCTACAAAATTTGAGTTAACCAGGTTTGAAGAGATGTTGTCTCTTCTGATATCTTCTGGCTACTGAATTTTTTCATGGGAACTCTGAGTTTATATAGGCAGTGGATGGATTAGATCAATCATTTACTGATTGGCCAAATGTGTTTTGTAAAGTAATTACAATGTAAAACTGACTATCAAAATCAATGGCTACTTAATTTCCAGTTTTCCAACTTGTGCCCGTCAACCATTCATTATCATTATGAAGCCAAACACAATACTCGAGGTGTCGTGGGGAGGTGGAGACTGCAGTCTTTTATTTTATTTTGTCTTTTTGTGTGGATGGGTAGTTTTTTATGAGTTGATTATGTTCAGTTTATTAAGATTGAAAAGGATATTTTTTGAGAAACTAATATTTGGGTAAATGGTAAGATTCAAGGTAAGTTATATATTTATTAGTAAACTATAGAAAAATTTGAAACAAAAATGATAGCATTTTGCTTAGAATAGTTTTTTGCTTTTAGTTAAAATGATTTTAAAGATGTTTATTTATTGGGTGAGTTTTAAAAGTAGATTTTATCAGATTTTAATTTCTATTGAACGTTGACCATTTATGATTCAATGTTTGTGCCAAATTTTTGTTTTAGTTTTTGTAGTTTTGCTTTCTACTTATAAATCTTACTTTAGTTGTAGTATAGCATGTGCAAATACAATTTTACCAATTAACCCTTTCAAGACTCTTGCAACATATAGATCCCAAGGTTTGTATGACTACTGGGATATATGTCTTGTAGGTCTCTTTTAGAACTCTGCTGGGGCATCTTAATTCAGACATTAAGCACCTTAATAGGTTAGTCTTGAAAGGGTTTAGTTAAAAAATAGTTCTTTTTGTAGTTTTTTGCTGTTCCTTTTAAAGTAGTTCTAAGACAATGATGTATGATTTATTGCGACTGGAAACTTTGCCACCTAGAATATGCATCAGTAACCTAAGTAAAATTTTTAAAAAAATAATCTTCAGATGAAAAACATTCATTTAAGAAAAATTTTGTCAGACATCGCTATAAGTAACTTTGACTATACATCCAGCCAAAAGTTTGAATATTTTTAGTGGCGCTTCTCTACTGTCTGTTGGGTGAGTTTCTGAGTACATAGTATTATTTCCGGGGGAGCAGAGTGGCATAATGGTTACTGTCACAGAAAATGGAATCAGCAGACTGAGTTTGAGTTTCCGCCCAGACTGTTTACACTAATGCCCCCAGCTATCGGTAAATAGCAGAACAGGGGGAACCCTTTAGCCCTGTAAGGCAGTCCATCTAAGAGAAGGTTACTCTGACGGAAAAAAACCTATAGCTTGGCAGTCACCTTCGCTGGTCCCAAGCCCGGGTAAAAGGTAGAGGGTTAGGCATGGGATTAGCAACTCCATCCCATCAGTCTACAAGAATAAAAAGTATTATTTCTATTATACACTGATCTATTTGGACTAGTGTCCTCATCTTGGTTGTTATAGTCATGATGTTTCAGCCACTGTACCCGCCGGCCTTCTTCGGGTGTCTGTTGTATTTAGTAACCTTCTGGGAATTTCAAACTGAACCCTTTATTAAATCCACAGGGTTAGATTGTCCTCATTCTATGCTAGGGGATATCAGTGAATTCTTCCTAATTCATCCATCCTTGTGATGCTGCTTTTTCTTTTTCCACTGAAGCAGAATATATAACTTTCGCTGCCTGGCCTAGGGATTTGAACTCACAACCACCAGGTAATTAGATTTATTTTTAACCAAAAGAAGAAGACCAGAGGGTACAGTGTTGAAAATATTGTGTTAATAACAGCCGAGACGAGGATACTAATCTGAATAGATCAGTGTATAATAATGATAATTCCTCATCTTAGAAATTCAAACAGTCTTATTTTATGTCTTCAACTTGAAAAATTTCACTTTGAATACTTATTGGATACTGATTGATAATTTCCTAAATTTGATTTTGAAATTGCATCTTTTATTGACAGACCTCATTTTATCAAACTCCAATCCAAGTCAGTCTGGAGTTGACTAACAATCCTCACCTAATTTGGGGATGACCCTGCATCACACAGGCTTGTAAATTATGATGTCTAATGGTTTTATAGTTTTACAGAAAATTCAAGGATTAAAACTAACTCTGCCTAAAGAAATGTGAACAGTTAACAAGAGATATTGATCTGTTAGATGTTATTGGTATTTTTAATTCCAGCTTTAATATTTACTTATATTATTCTATTTTGCAATTTTTCTTTATCTGTTTTGTATGTAGTTATGGGATGGCAATATTTCTAATTTAATAAAATAAAGATTCGATTTGAGGTTTCTTTTGTAGATAATTCATAATACATTTCAGCTCTCATTTGAGGGTGCAACTCACCTAGAAACTTGTCTCAGAACCTGGGATCCATTCTTTAGACTCTCTCCACATTGCACTAAAATTCTTTTTAAAGATCTCATGATGAAAATGGATTGTTCTCATATTTCATATCAGGTAGGGGTGTATATGTACTCTAATCAAAAAGTTGGTCTTTTTTTTTTTACAAGTCTTTCAATTTTAACATATGCTTGAAATCTGTAAAATATCTACCAATAGCTGGGAGGAGAAGAGATGGGCATTAGTGTGAAGTGATCATAAACGGAATTTGAACTCAGTTTGACAATTTGATTTTCCATGCTGCTAACCATTAGGTCACCCGCACGTCCATTTAGTTCATTTTACTTAGATTTAACCCTAGCATTGGCTTCGAAGAGATACAAAGATCAGTATAAGTGTAAAGCATAAACAGCAGTTCATATTATAGTGAGGATTCAACTGTTGAAAAACATTTTCTGACTATAATCAGCAATGATGGAGTGATAAGCCAGAAATCTATTATTGAATTTGACCTTGATTAGTTCAGCAAAGCTTTGGAACCACAGGTGCCAAAAATCAGTGGTTTACTTTTTTAAGATCTGTAAACATAAAAGAATAGGTGTACATCTTTAGATTACGCTCATTGCTGTCCAATTCAGAAATTTTCTATCTTGTTGCAAATAGATTCAAATCCTGGTAGCTATTTTGAGCTTCAAATTGAAAACTTTTGTTCAAACAAATTTTTCTTCTGCACTTTCATATTTTATGTTCATTCCATTTATTTTTTACAAAGTTTTTGTTGAAATATTTGGTTTATAAACTCTGTATTATCAAATTCAAATTAGTTCTTGATGAATATTTTAGTATGATTATGTTTTCATTATTTTTGTTTGCATACATTTTGAAGCTAATAGTCAATTTAAAAAATGAAGCTATTCTTGAATCAATGATTTATTCAGGCCAATGTCCTTGTATTTGTTGTTGTTGTTTTTTTTTATCTCTGATTTGATTCTTTCGTCTTTATTAGGTATTATAATTTGTACCCAGTTATTTTCTCAAGACTTTGAATCAAATATACTCTCTTTTTTAAACTTTTCTACTTGTACTCGAGGTGTTTTGTGGGGAGGTGGAAACAGTGGTCACATTATTTCGTTATGCCACTGCCAAAATATTTTGTCAAAATATCCGGAGAGGGGACAGAGTGCAGGGAGAAGTGGATTCATGCCTTTTCCGAGACCATGAACATACATTTGTAAGAATGTAATTTTTGTAAAATTCAATCTTTTCTGCTACTTCAAAAAAAATGATGATAGGAATGAAATGAGAGAAATGAAAAAGAAATATACGATATGCTACCCAAAAGCTCAGGGAATGACCATGAAAAATGAATTACTTACCCTACTGCCTAGTTTCCACCATCTCTTTTGAAGGAGTTCTTCTGCCTGCTGTTTGCACACTGGCTCACAAAGGGTAGCAGCAAAAATCTTTACTACATTCAGTTCAAATTTCTTAAATCTTTGGGTAGCACTTCATACATTATCTCAATCACATAAGAAAAAAAAGTCTTGTTACAGTTTTTTATAAAAACAGAAAACAATTGAAAAGAATTATTTTCATATTGTTTCTATTAAAGTGATTCAAAACATACTTAAATTTTGTATAGATTATTCATTCTATTCTGAAATAGTAATTTGGGGAAATAAGAATAAGCAAGGGTGTATTAATTTTAGCTTCAAGTAAGCCAAGGTTACACACCAAAAGATTGATCAATATTATTTAGATGTGTTTTTTATCACCTGTGTATTTCATATTTTTATCCGAACTCAGTGAATTTTTCCTTTGATCTTTGTGTTGTATGTTTGCTATTGTCTATTAATTCTTCTTTCATTAGTTAAACATTGTAGCACAATGTTTACGAGTGTTTAAAGGTGGGCTTTAAGAAATCCTATAAAACAATAACATCAGTTCTGTGTTACCTTGTTTTTCAGAAGTCTCTCCTGTCCCCCCACCCCCAGGTGAGCTGTGGCGTTATTAGTGTTGAGGTAGTCTTGTAATGTGTTGTTCTGTAGGATGTTGTTGTCAGCTATTGCTGTTTTTAAACATACACACTCAAAAGAAAGAGCTCGGTAATAATCATTTTATTCTTTTTAGAATAATAACCAAATGCTTTGCTAAAAGATAACATTCTAGGAGTCATATCAGCTCATTTTGGAGACCTATACTGTTTTTGCTTGCAGGGATGAAGATTTCCTGGTATGTGTGTATATTTTCAAGGCTTATTGTTTAATGCATGTTAATTACACATATCTGCAGTTTTTTTACATAATAGAGAATAATGTTAAAAGTGAAAGATTTTACTAATGTAATTGCATTTCTTTGCCGATTCAATGTAAATAGGGATAATTCATTATTATTGGAGGTTTTTGAGCTCTTAACAGCAATGGTGTCTACCCAAATTAGGACATTCGTCACAAGGCAATAGGAAAGATTAAAAAGTTGGAAAAATGTGTCCCACATGAACTGAATGAAATGCTCCATGACAGTGACAGACTCCTCATCTCTCAGCTGACTGTCTAAGCTTAGAGAATTGGGATATTAAGTCTTGCATATTCACCATATAGATTATCATCTGTTCAAGCATTTTGAACTTCATATCTGTATACGGTTCAGTAATAGGGAAGTCATAATTTTGGCTTTTACTGAATTCCTGACCACTAAACCTAAAGAATTTTATAGAGATGGCATATTATCATTAGAGCATTGTTGGAAAAGGGTCATTGCTTTAAATGGGTCATATTTTGGTTGAATATTTACTGTTTTTTGTTGTTTATATAATCATTCATCTTACTATTAAAAAACAAAACATTTCATATGTAACAACCTTATAAAAAATATCCCAAATATACTTTACAATGATTGCATCTACAAGCAACAATCTTTCATGTTTACAGAACTTGGAATACAATTTATGTTTACAAAATTAGTATGTAAATATCTTTCAATGTAAAATACCCACTCTCCATAAATTTTATTAAGCCATTGATATTTTATTCATTTCATCTTGACTCCTGGAAATTATCTTTTAGAAAGCAAACACCAGTTGGTTGTGATATCAATAGAATTAACCTACCTCCCAAAGTTGATACATTGCTTGATGATGCTTAATTGTAATCTTATTTCCACTCTTCAATCTATGTTTAGAGTCACACTATAATATAATGAGTTATTTCCCTTGTTTGTTGCTTGCATGAAAAAATAGTGTTTCATTTAGGTTTGAATAAACCAAGCTTTTTGTGATTTGTTTAAGTATTCATAGTAACATTTTGATATCTAATGGCATTGTCAGTATTTCTTTGTCCTCTGCTTATGATGTCTTCAATGAAAAACAAAAAAAGTTGTAATTGTTGTAAGCAGTTTTAGACGGTTATTTTACATTTGAAAGGTATAAATTCAAATATTTATTCAAATTATAATATCAGAATTTACTGTTCATTAACACTTTGAAAAGAAAAATAATTTTATAATTCCTCTATAATTTATTTTTTAAAGGAAAGATTCTTAAAAAAAATCAACTTCTAGAAAGAATTATCTTTTTTCTGTGCAGATGATCCCCAGAAGCCAAAGCTGATCAAGAGGATGGTATGAGTTTTGGGAGGGGGGTGTTTATATCTTTCCAGAAGACCTTTACGTGAAATAATTCTAGTGATCAATCCTGAGATCAAAACTATCCTGTTGACCTTACAAATATAATAATCAGCTGCATCATCACAAAGCTTCTTTTTTTTAACAGATAAAATATCAGAATTTTCTATCATGTTATAATTTTTTGTTCACATCATAAATTTCTATTGTTGGATCATATAGATCAATATCTTTCCAGTCAGTGATTATAAGCATTTACTGATAAAATATATTTAACTTTATATATTGTATACAAAATCTCAGTTTTTTTTTTTTTCTCTTTTAATTTCATGTTTAATCTTTGCTTAGAAATGTAGTCACGTGAAAACCTCCACCCATTTCACATTAACTTCTTCAGCACATTATGATGTAAATTGTTCCACATTCTTGTTATTCTATGTTTGTGTTGTATGGTTTTGTTTATTTTGTAATTTCACTCATCAATCCATTTTATTCAAGAAGTCAGTTGTATCTAAGGACCATCTGAAATTGCCTTTGCAACCATATGTTCATTGCTTTTTCTTGTTGACTCTTTGCATTAGGAAATAATTTCTTTCTTACTTTCTTTTTTGGTATAGTTTTTCTACAGCTAATTTTGAATTCAGCTTGAGAAACAACTGCTTATTGAATTTGAACAATTTATTTTACCAAAATAAAATATTGATAGGTTGAATTTAAGTAGCTAAGTAATGAAAACAACTCTAAATTTTATTAATATTTAAAATTTTTTATTAAGGTTACTTAATTAAAACCTCCTAGATTTTTTTATTAAAATAATTTGCCATCTGTGTAGCTGCAAAGTCAGTGACTTTGCAAATACATAAAAATATATGACAACAACAGAAGTACATTATTTAAAAGAAATTATCTCACAAAGCAACACTTAGCATATATGGTTCCTTAAATTTATATTTTGAGATACTTCTTGGGTATAGTGTCCAAGTCCTTTTTTTTTACTAACTCTATTCCTATCAACTTGAATTTTATCATCTTTTCTTTTTTTTGCCTAAGTTAATTGAAAATTAATTTTTTGATTTGATTATATTTTCTCTTTTGAATCCTTTTTTGTGCAGTTTTCTTGGAGTCAATACATTACACTCTGATTTCTCTCCTAGGTGAATTATAGCAAAATATATTTCCTGACTTTTGGCAGCTTCAATGTCTTTGTATATTCTCCAAGATTACCATTCTATGAAAACCTTTTTTCTGAGTCCTAAAATCTTTCATTGAATTATATAAAACAATTCTGGGAGATCAGATATTTAGTGATATTATTTTAACCACTAATAAATAATACTGGCCTATGAAAGATCAATACACAAATTATGTGAATAGCCTCCCCCCTCAAAAAATATAATTAGTACTATAGGTACACCATCTCTTATCTGAAACCCTTGGAACCAGACAATTTTCAGAATTTGGAAATTTTTGGATTTTAGAATGGTAGTAAAAGTACTGTATATAGGGTAGACAATTAAGTCGATTCTTAAGGAATGGCAATGTCTCTGCAGTAAATATTCACACTGAGTGGGGTAAATTAAGACTATACATAATACTAGCAGTAACCTGTGGAAATTCCAAATATTAAAACTTGATAAAAAAGGTTAATTTAATACTGAACTCTATTGTCCTCAAAATTTGACACAGAATAAAAACATTTCCTTCCTATCCCATCCAGTGTTGCCAAGTATGGTTTGTTATTTATAGCTAAAACTGTCTTTAAAAGTGGCTAAAATCAACTAGATTTTTTCATTTCCAGCTAACTTATCAAAGAAAATAACTATATACTAAGACTCCAGAACAAATTATTAATAAAAATTGTACATTTACTTTTATTACACTTATCAGATTTAATTGGCTATCATAGATTTCTATTGGCTAAATTGGGGAAAAAATTGCCATATCTAACCGAAAAATGTCTAATTTGGCAATTCTGATCCCACACTTTCCTTGCTCCTTCCTCTCGTCTTCACTTTGCAAGCAGCAGGCACCTCTTTCTTTTGCCCCCTCTATTATTAAAGTACCTTACCAATATGACATAATTTTATTAGAGAGTTGTGGTTATGCACTTTAATTATTGTGATTACTGTTTATTCGTAACGATAGAACATAAAATTACTGGCATGCTTTTTTTTCCCCAAGTACTAAAAGAAAATATTTAAGCATTTTTATAATTTTAAGTAAAAAAAGCTCCAATAATTGAATATTATTTTTCCATGGAAAAAATGTTCGGTTTTCAGAGTTTTT